>JAEMPF020004830.1:37500-39097 GCA_022496165.2 Catalaphyllia jardinei | reverse complement strand
TGATTGTATTACTTTACAAAAAGTCTGAATTGGCAAGTAAAAAATCGACATCAGTTAAATGGAATTATTATCATGCACAAAATAAAAACAATTACAATCAAACATAAAACTACAAGGAATATTATTCCAAAAACATCAAGATAAACGACTAGTAAAACTTTCTCTGAAAAGAAAACAGGCCATTGATGAAATATTTTACAATTTTATTTCTTTAAGCCTAGCTAGTTATGAGAAAAATGTCAGAAGATTGACGGACAATGATGTCAAAACGTTTGGTTTTAAGATAATGTGCAACAGCTGTTGACTGGTATTGTTAATTTGCTTTTCTGCGTAAAAGCTCTTTGTTGCTTATCTTGGTGAATTCGTCGTACTGACTGTCAACAGAGAGCGACAATAATCTTCTTGCAAGCATTTAATGAGGTTTGTTTGTGTTCTTACTTATCGTAACCTAAAATTATAGCTTTAAAGTCAATATCTGACTCAACTGATGACGAAACAAAGTCAGACTAAGGAGAGCACGTACTTGCTATTTTCAAGTCAAACAACTGATTCGTCAAAACATTCAATTTTACATATTTTTTGTTCTTATTCGAATCATCTTTTAAAAAGGCAAAGGGAGAAAAAATGGCGGCAATTTGAAATTATTTAAAAATCATTTTCAAAAGGGCGTTTTGTTCAAATCGCGAATTGTTTTTCGTAAAACTCCTGCTGGCGATGTGCAGATTCAAGAGAAAAGGAGAAAACGAAACGGCATTGGCTGTGGACAACAAACGTCAAAATACTTAACTGATAAAATCAGTGATCAAACTTTTAATAGTCATGTAAATATTATCTTTCAGTATATATACTAAGAATGGCATCATAGATATAAATGGGTTTCAAAATTAGCACCAAATGGTAGAGAGGACAATCACTTTATCATTTTAAAAATGAACATTATTCACTTTTTCACCCAAAGTGGTACATTTTAAAAACATATGAATGTTGTGCCGCGTAGCACTATGAACACAAATGATGTAACAGAGAATTAACTCTGAAGTGTAAATTTTAGTGCTAATTTAACCCATGATTAACCCACTGGGCGTTAGCCCTAGTAAGGGGAATCAGGGAACCACACGAGGTAAAGAAAAAATCTTTTGGCCTCGGTGGGAATCGAACCCACGACCTCCGGAATAGATCTACCGTTACTCTGCCGACTGAGCTACGAGGTTGGACAGAGAAAGTCGGGGTCGATTTAGATGGTGAATCGCGGCGAAGAGAAAGTAAGGATACATATGAATGTTGTGCCGCGTAGAGTTAATTCTCTGTTACATCATTTGTGTTCATTGTGTTACGCGGCAAAACATTCATATGTACCCTTACTTTATATTGACATTTAAAACAGCTTTCCCTACGTTCAAAGTTGGCAGCATGTTCAGTGTCAAGGATCTCGTGTTGTGTATAAAGTTTTGTGTGCAGGATGCAACTCCTGTTATATCGGTAAAAGTAGCCGACATCTCATTGCACGTGTTCGTGAGCATCTTAGTAGAGACAGAAACTCTCACATATTTCAACATCGTCAACAATCTCAAACAGAGGCGCACGCACCTCTCGTAAG
>JAEMPF020004830.1:12500-27500 GCA_022496165.2 Catalaphyllia jardinei | reverse complement strand
AAAACTTTGCCTTGAATATTTGTAAGAGATGAAACAACACACCCTGAGAGCATGTAACGATGACGTCAATCGGGCGTTTTTCCTCTAATAGCTCATAGGCGACAACCAATCAAAACGCGAAAATGATTTGGGTATTTGTATAAAACTCGATAGAAACACGGTATATGTTTTCTTTTTCGTAAATACAATACGCATTGTGTGACCTTACTAAAGACAAGACGATAACCACTCATTTTTTCCTTTGAACGTAATTTGGTTCAATAGACCCTTTGCAGCTAAGCCATCACGTGACCTACCTTTCGTAACATTATGGGCTATAACTTAAAGAATACCAAAATTAGAAAAAGCATAAAGAGAAGATCATAATGGCCAAGTTTGAGGTCCTTGGCATTAAAGAATAAGATTTTATGACGGTTAGAATTTTGAAAAAGCTAAGAAGATTTGTGTGGAAAATGTTGTTGGAGAGCAAGACTTTACTCCCCAGCAACACTTTCCATAGGGATCCTCTGAATTTTCCGAAAATTGAAACTGACGTATTAACTTACTCTTTAATCCCAGGGGCCTTAAACTTGACCATTTTGGTATTTTCGATATGTTCTTTATATTTACATTTCTGTCATTCTTTAAGTTATAGCCGATAATATATAATAATTTTAGGAAAATTGTGGCCGCGCGACACTAGTTGCAAAGGTATATTTCAAATGTAAAACGTTTCTTGCATTGGAACATGGAGTTTTAAGACAAAAAATATTTTGAATTCTATCATGGAAATAAAGTACGTGCTTTAATAAACAGCTACCACAAGTATCAGCATGGCTGAATAAATCCTCTTTTGAGAATTCTGAAGGCACTAGAAGAGGGCTGTCGTGGCATATTATCGGAGGTGGAAACATAATCACTGGAAGTCTTATTTTCTTCTTAAATTGAACTGCTTTCCGTGTACAATATGTTTCACAAGCTATCAGTATCTTAAACGGCTCAATAGATTGCATTTAAGTAATGTGACTAATTTTTCCAGCTGCAGCATACGGAAAAGTATCCCTTCAAGATACTGGGGGAACAGTAAAACTGAGATCAGATGGCACCTACAATATTACAGTTCCTGAGGAGCATTACGTGGAAATGACCATCACCTTTCGCTTCGACTATGGATTCTGGCCTTGCTTATTTGGCATATACATTGAGTTTCGTGACGGATTAAACCAATCAGCAAATCTCCTTGGCATCTTTTGTAAATTTTTATCAAAGGAACGTGTTTTCCGGTCCAGCGGGTATAATATGTATCTGAAATTCCAGAAACCTATATGGTTCAATGAGAGATATTTTCACATTAACTACACGACCAGGCCAATGAAATTCACAGGTTTGGAATATTTTATCAATCCTTTTTAACTTAGTAGTTATATTTTAGAAGTTGCAGTGGCGGGACAATTTCACACCATCACTCCTTCACTGGGTCACTTTTGGAACCCTGGGAGGAGGGGGGGGGACACCCATATGAGAAGGTCAGGTATGCTCGTCGGAAACTTTGAATTAAACTCCTAAAAAAAGACTAATGTGGTCGTTGCTCGTGCTTCATTAGACCCATGGAAGGTACCACTTAAAACGGAATAGGTTCGATTACTAGCCACTGTTCAAGAAATAGGACCCCGCAGCGCGCACGTGTAGACCCGACTCGCGTACTCGAGAGATCAGCGGACAACAAAAGAGAGGGTTTCTTTTATTGTTTCTTCGAGTGCACCCTAAAGAATACTTTGACAGCTAAGAATAGTGACCTTTCGTAATCAGCACCCTCAGACGAGAATCCTTGATTTGTACCCGATCTTTTCATATGGGAGTCCCACCCAGTTGATTGCAGCGTGTTAAGTTATTGTTTGAATTTCTGACGCACTATATTCAATATCTTTCAACAGAAATGATCCACATTTTGGTACGAACGGTTTTATATATATATATGGAAGCTTATTATATAAATAACTCATTTCCCGAAGTTGTTCGCTTATACAGTTTTAACCGTACTTAGTTACCCAAAACGGATGATTTATTGAAAATCACAAAATTGATGCTATATGAATTTTCGAATTATGACTCAAGTGGTTTTGGACGATCAGAAGAAAAGAAAATTGAGGCGATTTTGAACGACGTGTTTCGTTATTATTTATGCGGTAATGTAAGTACATAGTTCAAAGGTGAATACGGACATGGCGAAATGATTTGAACAAAATAGTTCCAAAAAAGAAAAAAAGAGACTACATAAGACTAGGAATGCAGCAGTCACTATCGCCTTGGAAAGGGAAGTGGGAAAAAAGAAATAAAAAAGGTATTGTTACAACACGAGGTATTCTAGGAACCTCGCCGAACAGGGCTTACTTTGTTGAGCGAACGAGACGCGGTGCTGTCCTTGCGGCATCATAACTCTACGCTGGATATATATTTTTTTAATTTCCAAGATCTCTCAAAAAGTAACAAGGGTAACAAATATCTCTGATATCGCCCGGGAAAATGAAGAAGGAAAAAACATGAATGAAAATGAGGGTCCGATTATATTTGCTTTGCGGATCAGACAAAAAACAATACTTTCTTTATAATTGTCCCGGACGAGGATCACGAATAATGTGTACATCTTCTCGTCACTGTATTCTCTTACTGTTTCGTTTTACCAGTGGGCTTTCAGTTAACCTATTGGTAAAACCTCAAGTTAAGAGTATCAAAATTGTCACTGTTTCCAGACGATCCATTTTCCAAGTTGAGTGGCTCATAGCTATTTTGATTTGTAATTGTCTACATATGATGGACATAGTAAAAACTGCAGCATTAATTTTATGAAATTTGTTTAATTCAGTGACACCAATCCTTGTCCAGGTAGCGACAAGTCAGTTTGTACTGTACAACCAAACCTCATTCTTGTGGTGTTTGGCAGAAGGTGCTCCAGCGCCAATTATTATTTGGCGAAAAAACGGACTCGTGGTGCAAAACAGCACAAGTGTGAGATATAGCATGGGGATTGTAAAAAGAAGCAACGACACTTATAGCTGCGAAGTGAAGAAGAGCGATGAGGAGACGATGAAGGAGGAACTTATCCTTTTTATTGAAAGTGAGTTCTAATAAGCACATAATAATATGCGTGATCAATATTAAGAGTACTATTTAAAAAAAACTCAAACAAACTTTGCCAAATTTTGTTTTTCGTTTTGCTGAAATTTCGCCAATATACCGAGAAATGTTGGCATTTCAGACAAAAGGTCGGTGCTATCTCGTTAAGTCACAAGGAGTTTTTGGCCGGATTTTTCATAAATGGGAGGCGTAAAATAAACCGAACCCGCATTTGTTTAATTTTTAATAGGCCGCCAGTTAAATGACAGAAATGTGTATTTATTGAACTTACGCAAACAAAGGGAAACTTTCTTCGATGCGCTTAAAGGTGTTTTGTTTTGTTCCCATCAGAAAACCTAGAATTCATAGAAGTTAGATTTTATACTGATATTATTGCAGCGTGAGCAAAGGCAAGGACCACGAAATATGCACCTTACTTAACATGGATCCACGGAGAGAAATAGAATTGTTTAAGCCAAGACAGCTAATTAAATATGCATAAATAAGCGTGCTTTAAGAGACTAAAACATTTTGACCTACTAGGTCTGCCATAATAATTCACTTGCTAAACCCAACATTTGTGTCAAGTTTGAGCGAATTAATTGTGTCAAGTTTGAGCGAATTGGTGAATTAAGCTGTATCACTCCTGTCTGGGTCTTTCTCATGGACACACTCTTAAAAGAGGAGTTTACCCAACAATTGACACATTTTCCCCCTTTTTTGCCAATTCAAAGCTAGTACCATGATTCAGCTTCCAAACATTTTGCTACGTTACTCCAACATGGCAGTGCTATTTTTTTTGTGCTACTTAATTAAGAAAAAAATATCATAGGGTTTAATTTGGAAGCGCTTTTGCTGCTGAAATTTCCGTTGGCTAAGAGAAAAAAAGTGCTAACTTCTCCTTGAATTGCTTTTTAGCTGCTTTTTGACCGTTGCAAGACGCAGTTGAAAGCACCGTGTTAAATGGCACGGTGTAAACAACTACTAAGTATCTATCATTTCAGGATGCCAAAATCACTGTCCATGCGAATATCTCGAGGGAACTCATTCTATGATATTGGTCGCGTGTGGAGGGAGACAGTTAAAGTCAGTTCCTGGACCATTTCCATCCAGCACTGCTGCATTGTAAGCGATATCTATTTAACAAATAGATTCCATGTTGCCATGCGTCTGTTCAGTAATAGATCACAGATGACGTCAAAATGTGGTCAGAACAAAAAAGTGGCACAGGAGGCGTAGCCGAGTGTGTCACTGATGTTCTTATCACATTTTGACGTCTTCTGTGATCTATTACTGAATCAGACGCACGGCAACATGGAATCTATTTGTTTTATATAATAACGAAAATATAACGCGAAAGCCGGCCTTTTGCCCCGCCATTGCCCTGCCTTTGCACGAAAAAAAGCCATTTGACGTGATCTATGATCTATACAAAATGAAGCAATTTCAATGGTTGCTTTGCGTAGCAAAGAATTGTGGTTGGCCAAGAAAAATCACGCCACTATCAAACCTGACTCGAACGTCGCTTCTTGTTGAATGAATACTTACAGCGAAAGCAGAATTGAACTGCGAAATCTACAAATCTTGAAGAAAATGCTGGAAAAATCAAGTCAGTTTTTGTCATCGGAGCAGCCCTGTGAGCCGAAAAGCTTGGACGTTGCCTTGAAAATTACAAGAGTTGAAAATATACCCTCGGAAAACTTGTGGTTGCGGTCAACCTAGAGGCTATTTGATTCGCGTTTTAAACGAAAGGAGCATAAATTACGGTGGAGATTTTTGTCTTCTGTGGCTTGTGATTCTCAAATCAGCTTGATATAGTGTCGGAGACACATTTTAGTTGGAATACTGTTGACCGTGAGCTGTGATTTGCTATACTTAGCTCGCTGCTGTGCCCTGAAACGGACAGGAACATTCGCATCGGAAAGCAAGGTTATGTATTTTATTTTACCGATTTTAAGAAGTGATGTTTTGATGTTTAATTCCCGGTATCAATCAGTGTGTCAACAGTTGTTTTGGCACTGGGAAAAGTTGAATTTTTTAAATATATTAATCTCAGAAACATTTTGTTTATTGGGTTTGTTAAATTCGAAATAAAGCAATTGTTCTCGGCTTACCAAGACCAAGTTTGTGCGTGGTTTAGTCTCGCTCGATTGCCGACGTAGGCTGCTAGAAAATTGTTTCTGTATCATTTTCTAAAAGAAACGGCTTTATCTTTCGTTTTCTGGCGAAAAATTGTACTTTTATCGACTTTATGTTAGTTGCAGTTGGTTCCTTTATTAAAGTGAAGAAAAAGAATTCCTCAAATTCCAGTGGTCAGCTTGTGCCTATCGTTATTTTCTTTAACACAACATTGCCACAAATAATTTAAAACATGCATTTGGGTACGTGGAGGCTATATCTAAAAACAAACAAAATTCTTGTTTAACCATAAAAAAGGTTTGTTTGTGTTCGTTGGGGAGGAGGGAGGGAGTATATAAGGAAGGTCTCTATTAAAGATATTATAAATCTCTAATAGCAAAAGCTTTCGTGGCTAGTAAAAGTGTAACATATAACATCTGCGAAGAAGCAAGCCTAAATTCTAGTTCATACATGACATGTTCATACCACTTACAACATCCTCCAAGTACATGAAAGTTATACAGCACAACATTACACTTTGGCAGTTTATTGTCGTAACTTTTTGTATTGCCAGAATCTGCTTGCCCGTGAACCTGGCTAAAGGCTTCCTCTTGAGCTTTTCAGTGAGACGTATGTTTCTTGAAACTCAGTGACCAACTGCCAATTCCAATTTGATTTTATGTTTTCTTAGTAAAATTAGATCAGGATGAATTCTCAGAGTTTTAATCGTATCTAATCACCTTTTTGGGTGCTACAACAAAAGACCATGACCACGATCAGAACAACATCGTTGCATTTGATGATCTGCTTTGGTTACCGGGAAACGTTTACGATTATTTTCTTTGGTTTAATCGGTAAGAGTGGTCATTTCTTTTGCTTTTTTTTGAAAAGCAAACCAGTGAGAGTTGCCCAATGAGAAACAGAGGTAAAATGGAATGCGTAGTGATTTGTAATTTTCGTTTCTGCTGCGCATCCGCTTCCTTTTTTTGTTAGCGTTCAGAGCTACTCGTCAAAGACGTTTTGAGACGAGTAAAAATGGGGAAGAGAATGGTCGAAGTCGTTTTAGGCTTTCTGGGTAAATTGAGGGTTGTTAAAGTGCTACTATGATCAAAAAATCACTTCCTTTTTTTCTTTCGATTTTGAAAGCGTGTTCGCTTAACACCTAACTGGCAAAATTTAGATCCGAAGGCTGTTTATTTTGAGTGTAAGTTTTGGATTTGACGGTCCGCCATTACTCACGTTCAAAACTGACCGACTGGACATCAGGGGGTTGGATCTAGAGAAAATGACGTCATTTACTCACTAGCTTAACGTTTCAGCGTGTAAACGCAATTTATTATATATGCAAAACACGGGTTTAAAGGTCTGAAAGCCCGAAAGTCCCGTGCTGCATATTAAGTCACTAAATTTTAGTTAAAAAGATCTTACCTTATGTTTAGTCTCCTCAAATAGTAGAGCACTTGTGCTTGCTTAGCTCTTCATACTCGAGCCTTTAATAAAATTGTCAGTCAGTCAGTCAGTCAGTCAGTCAGCCATGCGTAACGCGAGTCAAAAGAGTTTTAATAAACATTGATATGAATTTTAACACTTGCGTGCCTCAATGCAAGATTCTGAACAGAAATACACTCGATTGCAGCAACAAAGTAAAGTAATTTTTGGATAGATCTTCGCGCACTGTTAACTTAACATTCTGAAATGAACAAACAAAACGCACGTAATAAAATTCGCGTACAGAAAAAAATGAGCTCCTTGAATTAGTTTCGCCGAGTAAACTAAAACCGCGTGCTGTTAAATCAGAGTCCTGACTTTCCTTGATACGCCGCACGTGACTAGGCCATGATTTTCCTGACACGCCGCAGTGGACGTATCAGGAACATGACGCTCTCCGGCATGTCACGTTTCTTGACATGTAACTTTCTGATCTCGGTCACGCGGAGTGTCGAGGATTTTCACAGCCACGTAAATTCCACGAAACTAGACGCTTTAAGAGCGTTAACTCGGGCTTCGTAAAGGCCCGTTTACACCGGCGATTTTTGTCGGAGCAACTCGATGCAATTTTTGTCGAGCTAAGATGCAACTTTAAAATCGCACGTGTAAACCAGGTGCGATTTTCAGTGCGATATTGCAGGGGTTTCGAACATGTTTGAAACTTGATGCAACTTCAGCGCGACAAAAATTGCATCGAGTTGCCGCAACAAAAATCGCCTGTGTAAACGGGCCTTAGCGCAGTACCAAATCCGGCGTACTTTACAAGTAGTAATACGCGTATTGAATCATTTTCCGCTGAGATATTTACTATTCACACTGCATACATTAAAGTGACGCATATAAGATCAACACGTGTGAATAAATTATCACTTTGGCTCAACTGCAGCGCGGTTCGGTTGTGCTCCAGTTCGTGTCGCTCGAATAGTTGGAATCTCCTTGCCTCGTGTTATTACTTTACTTGGATGGCGAATGTACAATACCCCAGCCCGGTTCGTGGTCGTCTGAGACCTATACAAGTGGATGAATTGCAAGCGAGCGCGGAACAAGCGGCCCAAGATGGTCAAGTGCCTCGTGGAGACGTAGAAGTTTTGCCGGCGCCAGTTCAACCTCCTCAACCGGCTGAAAACCAGGGCGCTCAACTTGTTGTGGGCCAGGCTATCTTACCTGCTCAAGCCCAACAGTTTCCACCGGCGCAAGTTCCAGCCCAACAAATTCCGCCGGCGCAAGTTCCAGTGGCTCCGCAAGAAGCTGTGCACGTGGAACCAACTCAAGGAGAGCTTGAGGTGAATGCGTTTCGGTTACATGTATTTAATTTCGTGTTGTTGGGGTTTTTCATTATTTTTCGGGTTTTTCCCCGCTCAGTTTGTCCGCGTTTGCCGGTTAGTGGGTTGTGAACAGCTCTAGTGTATTAGGTTTGGACCTTGGCGGGTTTCTCTGGTTTTTTTTTTTTTTAGTATTGTATTCAACACACCGGGATATTGGAGTTATTTGTAATGGAGTGAATGCTTCATTACCGGCTTTCGCGGATTGTGTTTTCTCTCAATTGTTGTCGAGAATTTATATGCAACACTCAGATGGGGCGGGAACTTACCGTTCACTTATGTGCGTGTCTTTATTGTATAGAGGTGAAATGTTGTAACTCAGGATAACGCGAATGAGCTATGGGGTGAGAGTTCACCAAAAGGAAAAAGGAACAAAAAAAAAAAGAAAGAGCAATGGGGCGAGAGTTCTCCATGAGCAATAGAAAGTGATGGGGCGTGAGTTCGCCATGAAAATAGAGAAGAGAAAGTGATGGGGGCGAGAGTTCGCTATGAGAAATAGAACAAAGTGATGGGGCGAGAGTTCGCCATGAGAAATAGGGAAAGTGATGGGGCGAGAGCTCGCCATGAGAAATAGGAAAAAGTAATGGGGCGAGAGTTCGCTATGAGAAATAGAACAAAGTGATGGGGCGAGAGTTCGCCATGAGAAAAGAAAAGGAAAGTGATGAGGTGAGAATTCACTTTGAAAATTGGAAAAGGAGAAAGAAATGTATGAGAATTCTCCATGAAAATAGAAAGGGAAAGAAATGGGCGAGAGCTCGCCTTAGGACAGATGGGGGTGTTCCCCATACAATAAATAAATAAAATGAAATCGGAAAATAAAAATAAATAAATAAATAAAAATGGAAAATGGAAAAGGGAAATTCGAGTATTTCGGCAATGCAGTGGAAGTTTTTCTGTAATGCAATGGGGCGAGAGTTCGCTAAAACAAAAGAAACTTCGTGAGTGATGTTCGTATAATCTCACTCTTCCCTTTATTTGCTCTCCTAGACTCTAAAGAAAATATTTGGTGATTTACAAAAGTCTCTTGAGGAGTTGACGAAACTCTCTGTGGCCTCTGTGATAAGGAAGATGCTCGATTATGCGGCACGGCCGCTTTCAGAATTTAACAAGTACGAGGCGATTGATATTCTGGAGACCCTTCAGAATACCTCCAGGGATAATAAGGATGAGAAACGCGATTTCTACCGCCTTGTGTATCAGACGGCCAGGGCAAAGGTAGACCTCCCAAAGGAACATTTTCGCGCTTTAGTTCTGCGCCTCCTCGGGGACAGAGACCATACGAAAGTGTACGAGGCGGTTGCGAAGGTGGAGAAAGCGATGACTGGGAGAAGCCCGTCGTCTGAATCTTCTTACCGTGAACGTGGTGATGCCCCATATAGAGGTCGGGGCTGGAGAAGTGGCGCTCCCGTCCAATGTTATTTTTGTGGAAAGTATGGCCACATTATGGCCAGGTGTTATGCAAGGAGGGGTGCACAGCAGAGGCCCTCAGCAACCCTAGGTCGTGCTAAAGATAACAAGTTCTAATAGGTGTACTAAACCACTGAAGCGCATGAAAGGAAAACAAGTTGTAATAACAGTGATAATCATGTTAATAACAAGTTCAATGAGCGCAATAAACATTTGAAACTTGTCGGGTTTTTTCGATTGGATGCGATTCTTAAGTGGTATTCGGTTAGTATCGCCTTTACAAGGGATGGTGGAGGGGTCGGTAACACCTGCCTGTAACATTTGTTTGTTTTTCCCTTCTGTTCTCGCACATTGTTGTTGTTGTGTTTTTTTTTTCTTACCTGTACTGTAGTCACAGAGAGTTGAGAGTTTTGAAAGCAGGGTATCTCAAAACCCTCCCGGTCATACTGGGTCAAGACTGTCCTCTCTCTGCTGGCTTGTACGGGGTTCTTTAAAAAAAATCCTTTTTTTCCCCTTAGGCAACATTCTGGTTATGGGGAAAAGATGACAACTTTGATAACTTTATCAACAACTTTGGTGATCGCGCAGGTGCGATACAGTGGATAGACGTAAGGGGGAACCCCGTATCGGTCAGCAGTGAGGGGGCAGCAAATGACCAGTTGATGCAGAAAACTCGACTAGTTGAGAATGGGGAAGTTATCGGGCATATCGAAGAGTTGCTATTTCGGGATCCTGATACTTTTGTGGCGGGGGAACTTCACAAACGCATAACCCAGTGGGCAGAAATCGCGAAACTTGCTCCTTCATCACACCAGGAGGAGGTATTGTCTTGGATTGGGAATAAGGTGTCAATATTCCCATATTTCAAACACTTTAAGGGAACGTTCAAGGGGGAACATTACGATTCCGACCGGCCACCCCACAGATTGTTTAAAAATAATGTATCCTGTAAACAGTTTGGGGAGTTTGTCAGGACGACACTTTTAAGTCGTCCAAAAACTGGTGCGATCTCTTTGGTGAGTAAGGTTGGCCAAGTAACCCCGCCTCAAATTGTACTACCGTTGACGGTTGAGCCATCAAAGCCGAGACTGTCATGATGCGCGGTACCTAAACTTGTGGATGCTAGAGAAGCCTTTCACCCTGGATAGGGTGACAGATTTGCCTCGGTATGTTTTCAAGGACTCTTATCAGACCGTCCTTGACGACAAATCTGGATACGACCCCCTTTTGCTGTCGGAAGAAAGTCGTACATATTTCGGAATCCAGTGGGGTGGTTGGTACTTTACATATAACTCCCTACCGTTTGGCTGGAGGATCTCCCCTTATGTGTATCATTCGACGGGCCTTATGGCGTCTAATTTTCTGCGCTCGTTGGGGATCCCATGTCTCCTATATATTGATGATAGCCATAATGGTCAACTCCATGTGCCACTTAACGAAGGGGAATATGATACCCTACACTCTGCACATGAGCGTAATTTGGCGGCGGCCAAATCAGCAGTATTTCTTGTGGCGTTCTATTTGGTACGTTTGGGATATTTTCTGGGCCTAACGAAGTCAATCTTAACCCCCCAAAAGATGGTCCCTTATCTTGGCTTTCTCGCGGACTCCAGTAGGGAAGTTTTCCACCTGATCCCGGACAAAAAGCGCAAGTTCCTAGAGCTGATCCGAGAGACATTAGGCTCGAGTTATGTTTCGATCAAGACGCTTCAACGTTTGGTCGGCAAGTGCGTCTTCTTTTCCCTGGTTGTTCCAGCAGCGCGTCTGTTTACTAGAGAGATGTCGGCAGCAATCTCAAGGGGTATGCGCACAATGAAACCAATGGCGATCCGGGGTGCACTGCGCGATGAGATCGCCCATTGGTTATTTCTAGAAGGGTGGGATGACCCTCTACCTTGGCGCGAAGAGAAACATCTTCAGATTAACATGGCAACGGATGCCTCCCAAACCGGATGGGGTGGGGTCATCTCTACGCCTGTGAAGCAGGAGGCATCTGATTATTGGTCAAAGGATGAGATGATGCTGTATATCGCGACAAGGGAAGCCATGGAAGTGGATAAGGTCTTACAAGCCTTTAAACATCTTGTCCAACATTGTCGCGTCGATGTCATGATTGACAACCAGGCAGTCATGCATGCGTGGACTAATCAAGGAGGCAAAAGTCATGATTTGAACGAGGCTATCAAGGCATTATTTTTTACCACTCCACGGTTTCCGGTCAGGCTGTGCAATTACCCTGGCCTTTACCGGTGCGGACCTGGCTGAAATCATGGATCACGTGGGACGGTCAAGGCGCCACACGGCGTTGTACTACATGCAACTAGCGAAAGTCTTAAATCCAGCAGGGGCCTCGGCAAGGCTCGCCTCGAGTGTTGGCTCCGAGCCATCTGCCTCCTGGCAGGACATTAATGAGCTAAAACGTTTTGTGTGTGCCTTCCCGGCAACCAATCAGGGGAAAAGAACCTACGCAGAAGAGTGCCTGTGAGGTACGATGAAAATCTACCTCCCAGAGTTAGGGAATTGGATCGGGGTTTAGTTTTGGGGAGTTATGATTTGGTTCAGGAAGAGGGATGCCTCTCTTTTGACGGTCCAACGTTGGTCTCCTTAGGTAGCTGTTTAGTATTGGGGAGGAGCCCATCGTTGACCGGGTAGATAGAAACAGACTTAGTGACATTAAGTAGCAGGAGCCAAATTTATCCCCAATCTTATTGCGGTACGACAATGGATGCAGTGTTGGATAGTTTACTATTCAAGTTGCTTCGTTGAGATCCTCCTAATCCAGTCGCAAGTTATGAGTTTAAACTATTTTGGTTCAAGAACAAAGCACAGCTATCAACGGGAAAGGACTTGTTTGGAAAAAATTTCCCAGGTCTTCGTCCAATTGCAACTAATGACGATTTAATACATGCTAGTAGAAATTGTATGAAGTTCGTTTACTGAAAGTGAAGAGTGACCATCGCAGCAAATTCATATTTGTACTGCAGTTGTAGCAATTCCAATTTAACCAATTGTCTAAATTGGAAAATTTACTGTAATGATCACTGTTCACTTTCATCTACAACCGCAGTACAAATATGAGTTATTGCGTTCGTCAAAGAACGCTTTCATAATGCAGTCGAAATCGACATTCTTGGAATTTTTGACGTGTATTCATCGTTACAAATTTGCCCCCCCTCCCCCCGAAAAATTCTTCAGTGGCAAATTCTTCAGATGCAAATGACGTCATTGCAATCGACCATCTGCTTGGTCTGTCTCACGTTTCCTTTCACGTGTCGGCCTGCTTGTTATTATAACTATGGTCACGGCCAGTAAACTGGTACCGTAACTAAGACACGCGACAATACATGTGACGAACATGTGAGCACGTGAGTGGGCCATGTAGACTTTGGACTTTCTTTCCATGTGCTCTCGGTCGCAGCCAGTGGTAGCGTTGGATACTTTTGCCGTGGAATTTTGAGGCTGAGTAGTATTATATTCAATAGTATGATGTTATTTAAACGTTCGTTCGGGCTCACGAAGAGCGTTTTTATTTTATATGTACACGAACACGATCGCCTAGGCTTTGGGATGTTAACCGTGGAAAGAGCTGTAATTCCCGGGAGCGTTGCGTGACACCCCAAAAAATGGCTGCGAAGGAGACTCCGGCTGTATTTGATTGCATTTGTTGATTTAGTTCCAATTTGCGACAGAAATGGTCAGTCGTATCCGGTGGAATATTATTTGGAATAGGTGGAAGAGTACTCTGAGGGCAAGATCCATAAGAGTAAACCTGAACCAGGGAACGGAAATGTAAATACTGTGTACTTTGTTAATCAGGCTAGGGGAAATACTCGAATCAGTCGCACGGTCGGCACGGAGTTTGTTTAGGATGAACGAGCACTCGATTGCAAATATTTACTTATATTTGAGCTTCCTGCCTAGAATAGTGTTCGTAAAGAATATACTTTTACAAATTAGCTTTTGGACTTAAACATTACAAGTTAATGCGAGAATATTTAGCACGAAATCTGAAGGCTGATGTAATTATTTTAATCCTATTCAGGTCTGAATCCTATTAAACTGAGTCTATTAATTAAACTTGTGAGTCTACGGAACTGGGGCCGTCACGCAACGTAGTTTGTACCAAGACCTCTTCAATCAGAATGGCATGGACTTTGTCACTAAAATATCTTTCTGTAAAACCCCGGTTGTTGATGAAAAAAGGTTGGGTTTAAGAGGTTGAAAGTCAGCTAGGGAAGTCATTTAAGGTATCTGTATAAAAGTTTATACGGCGTCGAACGCTCTCCCCTAATCTTTGATTACTACTAGGTTCATATATACTTCACAAGTTCGTTTACTGCTGGTGAGCGATCCGAGTGAATCATGCAGCTAAACACCTTTGCCGTGTTGCTAACTTAAACCCTTTTCAAGAGTCATCTCTCCTTTGGAGAGCGAGTAATCTCTTTCGAGAGAGCCGAAACGAATCTATGCTAAAGTGGCTTCACGCCAAAACAAACGGCCCAACGAGGCGTCAATTTACATTCCACATAATTTGCATAAACTTTCAAGTTGTGTTTTTTTGCGGTTATCTTCCGAGAATTTGCGACCCTTAACACATTTTAAGAAGAAATATTAAAGCTACGTATTCTTATTGAATCAAGGTAGGAGTATTTTTGAAAAGGATCTCGTTTATAAGGCAAGATGCGCCATTCTGTTTTGTTGTTTAGTTAGTTTCATACTCTACTCGTCTTGTTCACGTCACGCAACATGATTTTATTTAGAAGTCCGGCACAGTTTTCTAAGACCCTTCTAAAAGCATTGGCGATTGCCAAGACTGCTTAGTACATTTGAACTACTAGTGAAATAAATTTGGATTAACTATCGTCAATGCAAATTTTTCTTAGGACTTGGCAAGAACCTCAATAACCCCGCTCAATTCCCTACATTAGCAAAAGTTTTCACTAGAGCTGCCCCCGCTTTTGAAGATCTGTTTAACACCTGTATACGGTTTTTACTGGATATAAATACTGTGCATACGACTGTTAAAAAAGAAACTATTTAATATTTATTGAAGATAACATTAACATATTTGTCTGTAAATGGCAATGAAATTTATTTTAAGATAATTTGGTTTTATCAACTGAGTTGATAATGTGAATTAGCCACCGTAAAGAGATTCAGAAGCTGACGTTTCGAGCGCTAGCCCTTCGTCGGAGCGAATCGAGGAATTGTGGGTTGTGTGTGGTTTATATACAGAAGTATGGAGCTACGCTATTGGTTGGTGCCTGGCCACGTAAAAAAACAGAATAAATTAGTTAAATGAAAAACGTTCGTTGATACCGTGAGGATTAAGAGTGCCGATTTGAAAAATAAATTTTTGTTCTAGAGTTTTGCGGCTTTCTGTGCTTCCTTGATGTAGGGAGAGGCCGCAGACTGTCATATGTTGCGTAGAATGATTCATTCAACGCAACATGTGAGCTACCAACTGAGCTACCAACTGAACTGAATTATTTCATATATATATCACATAACGTCACTGCACGGGAAAATATGAACTCAATAATTTGACCTTGCTCCCAATGTGTGGCTTCAT
>JAEMPF020004830.1:0-10000 GCA_022496165.2 Catalaphyllia jardinei | reverse complement strand
GTGCCTCCTCGGGTTTTGGCCTCTGGGCCAAAACCCTGCGGGGGCAACAATTTGAAGTTACAATTTGTCTTTAAAATTACACAATGCTATTTTTTCCTGTGCGAAACCACGAGTCCATAGACGTTTTCGTATTTAGTTCACGTTATTGCAATATCATTTCTCTTACTGCAATGTTCTATATAATAACAGCAGAAGCCACATGAAGTCATTGACTGCCTATTTTTGTCAGTACCGCGATCGGCTCAGTTAACGTTGTTATCTCACGAGAACGGTTCAAGCATGAGCTTACCTGGCTGGCTTTCAAGAATATAACTCGAGGACCAACGTTTTCGGAAAAAGATCGACATCTATGTATGGGAGATGAACGTATAAGGCGCGGTATTTGCCAAAACTTTGTAATTCTGTCGCAAGCGAGCAATGTCGAGTGCTCGTCCCCAGTTTCTGCGGTCTACGCATGGAACGCCTGGGACCATGACCCCTTTTGGCGAGAAAAACGGTTGCATTTTCTGACTCGGGCTTTCCGGTACACGGAAGCCCGAATAATTACTCATTTCACGCTTATATTAAAGAATGCGGGGAGACAAAACTTACTGTTCACCTTGGGGCTAGCCATTATTTGCGCATTGATGAATAATAGCCGAATAGTTACCAGTCATTAAGTGCTTATGAGGAACAGTAGCCGAATTATTGACAAACTTTGCAAGATCTTACAGCTTATAACATCTTCTAACACCTTCAACCGACAAGCGCTTTTAGCTAGACTCTGAAAATGACTTTTTAGAACTAGTCTCCCCAGTCAATCGTCCTAGAAAAATTACCGCTATCACTCGGCTCTAACGACTTACTTTGATGTTTTTCTTGTTAGGAATTTATCAGACAATCAGTTAACGAACTTGCCTCCTGAAGTGTTGTCGTCAATCGGCCGGAAAAAAACAAATCACACACGTTCGATGCGACAGATGATTTAATCATTGGTTTGAGATCAGTAGGAGATCAGCTTGCTTACAGAATCACGCTAAAAGCAATCAAAAATACATCATAATTAGGGCGACAGTTACGGGATAAGAATATTAAGTAAGAAAAGTGGAAAATCTCAAAAACCACAAGATCACACTCACGAAGCTGCTCCGCTCAGACGAAAACGCACATGGTCTGAGTGGAGGCCTGACGTGCAATGTCACGTGACGGACAAAATGTTCAGTTTGGCGGGAACATCCTCCCCCCCCCTGTGTCCAACTGCGTTCAAGGGTCGGACACTTCAAGTAAACACAGCTTCGTGACTGGACGAATATCAACACCAGGCTTCGTCTTAACCTCTGCAGAGCGTACTCTTCCGTCATCACTACGTACAATGCGTGTAACTCGTGCCAAAGGCCAGCGCCCACGAGGAAGGTTATCACTCATCAGCAAAACGAGGTCTCCTTCAGCAATGTCACGCGATTCACGGTGCCACTTGGGTCTGACAGTACGGGAAGGCAGGTATTCGTGAAGCCAACGATCCCAAAAATGATGGGCCATCACTTGGGCATGCTTCCAGCGTTTTCTGCTACATAAATCACTGTCACTCACAACATCAAGCGGGATATTCAAGTTGGGACGTCACAGCAGAAAGTGGTTAGGTGTTAGGGCCTCCAAGTCGTTGCAATCACTGCTGACGTGAGTTAACGGTCTACTGTTCATGAGCGACTCTGCTTCAGCCATCAACGTTAGGAGGGTCTCTTCTGTGACACGCTGGTTCTCAGCGACAGCTTTGAGCGCTCTCTTTGCAGACTTCACTAGTCGTTCCCAGACCCCACCAAAGTGGGGTGCAGCAGGCGGGTTGAAATGCTACTGTATGCCATGCTGTGAGAGTTCGTCAGTGATTTTCGCTTCATTCAATCGCTTGAGAGCCTCTTGAATCTCTCTCTCAGCACCAACAAAATTCGTTCCGTTATCGGACCAAAAATGAGCGGGTCTCCCTCTCCTAGACACCATTCTTTGCATAACCATGATGTACGCATCCGTCTCAAGGGAGTGGGCAATTTCTATGTGTACGGCTCAGGTGGTCATACACGTAAATAACACCCCGTACCGTTTCTCCGTTCATCGTCTACATTTTACAAGGATTAGGCCAAAGTAATCCACTCCAGTGTACGTGAAGGGGGGTAACGAATATCCAAGACGAGGTGTGGGTAGATCTGCCATAATAGGTGGTTGGGGTTGCGATCTTCTCCGTCTACAAGTACGACACGAGAAAGACACCTTTCGAACTGTACGTACGCCTCTGAGGACCCAACAACGCTGCTTCAGATTGTTCAACACTTGGACATCACCGGCACACCGCGATTGCAGGATAACAAGACGCGAGACATCGTGCTTTGCGTCGGGGACACCAGGGCGGCAGTGGCAAGTTTTTCAACAAGGCTTCTCGGTCTTCGGGAAACGATTCCACCTGTGCACGCTTCACTGCCAACATCTCCGCACGGGAAAGCTCATCAACAGACAGTGGTCCTGTGACACGCTTCTCTTCAGGGAGTCTTGAACTGACGATAAAACGGTTAATCCACGCAATAACTCTACGGAAACGTGTCCAGGATGAGAACTTTGTTGGATCTGGCTGGGATTTTGCTGGATCACTTAATAGGCCACACCAAGCAGTCTTCTTTAATTCTGCGTCCTCGTCAGAAATTTGTCCGGTAAAATTTTCGCTGGGCCAATGTTCTTCACTTTCACACAGGAATGTAGGGCCAGCCACCCATCGACAGTCACTGGTCATCTCTGACGCTTGTAGGCCCCGTGTGCAGTCATCAACTGGATTTAGGCGGCCAGGAACAAATCGCCACTGTGCAGGCTGTGTAGAATCCTGGATTTCGGCTACTCTATTTGCTACAAATGTGTGGAATCGGCGACTTTCATTCAGAATGTACAGAAGTAAAGTTTTTGAGTCACTCCAAAAGAGAGTTTTGGATGTGTGTAAAGTGAGCCTTTTCTTTATAATGTCAGCTAGTCTGACGACCAACAGGGCTGCTTGGAGCTCCAAACGAGGAATGCTTAGTTGTCTCAGGGGGCAACACTGGTCTTAGCCATTACGAACGCACTTTTAATTCTTCCATCCGGGAACACATAACGTGCGTAGCAGACAGCGCCAAATCCTTTCTCGGAAGCGTCTCCGAAATCATGGAGTTCCACCTTTGCGTCTCGTGGCGCATCGCGGCATAGGCATCTTGGCAACTCGAACGCCTTTAAAGATGACAAAGAGGCAAGCCAACTTTCCCAAACCATTCGGTCATCTTCGTCCAAAGGCTCGTCCCAACCCTTTTTCTTGCACTTCAGGGTTTGAATCAGGCATTTGACAGGCAACAAGAAGGGCGCTAAAACTCCAAGTGGATCAAACACTGAAGATACTTGACTGAGAACGCCACGCTTTGACAGGTCTGACTGGCGCGAGATGACAGCGAATCTAAATGAATCTGTTTCTGTGTTCCACAGCAAACGCAAGGAACATTCAATCGGCAGGTCGTCGAGGTCCAGATTAATCGACGGTGAAGCCATCTCCTGGCTGGGGATTTGCGATAGGACCTCGCGCAAAGAACTGCTCCATTTTGTCAGTCTGAACCCACCGCGGGCGAGCAGGGCTGTTAATTCTCGCTGAAGTTTAGTGGCGGTAGCCTCATCACGCACTGACTTGAGGAGATCGTCCATGTAAAAGTTTCTTTTCACTGTCTCAATGGTTTCAGGTGAGAACGACAGATCATCGGCAGTTTTCCTCAACACGTAATTGGCAGTACAAGGGGAAGACGCTGCTCCAAATATCATCACAAGCATTTGGTAGACGTCAGAACTTCGCTTTGTCTCCAGATTGCGCCACATGAATCTAAGAGCTGGTTGGTCTTCCTCAATAATATGGCACTGTTAGAAGGGCCACTCTTTCTTCTCGAAATCGAAGTAGGACTCCACATAAGTTGTTCAGCAAGTCTGGTCCCACCAGAAGTTTATCATTTAGAGACACGTTGTTGTACTTTGCTTTGGCATCCATAACCATCCGTACTTTGCCAGGCATGTCCCTTTACCACATAGCCATCGATAATTTCTTTGTACTTCTCGGGGAGGGTGTTGTCACGTTTCAGTACATTCTCAGTGGAACACAGGCGTCTCTCGGCCATGTTTTCTGGGAACTCAATGTCAGAGGTTTTCCACAGCAAGCCCACTTGGTATCTGTCAAGAACATGCTTCACAGTCTCTTCGAGGGTCTGAAGGGCTCTCTTGTCCTCGAGGGATCTCGGTGAAGTCTGCGCGTACTTAGTGCCAAACGAATCAGTTCTCCACCAGTTCTGTACCTGTCTGTGCAGTAGGCCGTCTTCCGAAGGAACCGTGTGTATGGGCATACCATGAAGACTCTCAGGAGTGACAAGGCTTTTAGCAGAACCCGTTAACGTCCACCCAAAAGCGGTAAGTACAGCTTCAAGTTGACCCGGTGAACCTCTACGGACTTCATGTTGTAGGATAGCTTCCAACACGTTGGCCCCAAGGAATATCGTTACATCCTTAGAGTCAACTTCAGGTATCTCTAAGTCGGCTACGTGGGGCCAGGTCTGCATCTCGGAACGAGTAATTCTTTGTACAGGTAGGTTCAGCTGAGGAATGGTCCAGGCTTCTGAGACTGGGTACAATGAACCATCATTACCGCTACTTGTCGCTCTCACAGCAAACGACACCTTTCTGGAAGGCTTAAACTCCCTTTTGGAGTTAATGGTGCCAAGGG
Source organism: Catalaphyllia jardinei (assembly GCA_022496165.2). Taxonomy (NCBI): domain Eukaryota; kingdom Metazoa; phylum Cnidaria; class Anthozoa; order Scleractinia; family Caryophylliidae; genus Catalaphyllia; species Catalaphyllia jardinei. The sequence goes on along the minus strand of JAEMPF020004830.1, from coordinate 5,259 downwards.
TCAGTACATCTCTCGGGCCGTCAAGTCCCAGTTGCTCAGCAAAGCTCTCAAGTATGAGAGAGGCTTGGCTTCCGGAATCAAGAAGGGCATATGTACGCACACTGTTCCCTTTTGGGCGTTTGAACAACGAGAGGAACTATTTGCAATAGGACTGTAGGGCTGGCGCAGCTCCATGTATCAAGGGATGGTGATGTTTTGGGCAGTTGTCCACTCCACAGCTCCTTCTCTCAGTGCATTGTCTAGCTCATTCGAACTTAGGCAACGGAAGCACAAACGATTCTCCTTAGCTCGTTGGGCCCGCTGGTGAACATTTAATCCTTTAAATTCAGGACAGTCCTCTGTGAGCACGGGAAGCAACAGGACAGACAATTGGGGCTCTTGGGATTTCACGATTTGCGTTGACTGTGGTTGTAAGAGCTGAAATTTCAGTTCCGCTCAAGTCATTTCTTGGAGGGGGATCTTGGCCCTTTCGTCTCCGAAATGATGGTTGCGTCGTTACTCTTTTCGATCCATTGTTCCTCAGCGCTTGGTCTGATATCATCGACTTCGCACGGACTCGCTCCCGCAGCCACAGGTCAAGATCTGCTAACGTTGTCTTCTTTGGTAACGTTTCAACTCTCTTCTCTCCCCATCGAGTTTTCACTGTTTCAGGTAGTTTTTGGACTGCTCTTGTAAGGTTGTCCGTAGGCGCAAGATTGTGTTCGTAACTCAAACTCTTGAGGGTGGATACAGCAACGTGTAAAGTGTTGTAGAATAACCGTAACTGTGTGAAGTTATCCTCAGGGACTTCTGGATGGTCATAGATGGTCTTCAAATACGCGCCGGCAACTGCTTCTTCATTTCCGAACAGTTCTTCTTACTCTTTCAGTGCTTCACGGTACAAGTGGCCGTGGGTAAGCATCCCACCAATGGCGTTTTTAGCATTTCCATCGAGAGCGCGCTGTAGATGTGTCATTCTTTGTGTATCCGTCAGTGGTTGATCGTGCACGAGACACTTAAACAGCGAAATGAATGTCGGCCACTCCAACGGATTACCGTCAAATCGTGGTAGCCCAAGTTTCGGAAGTGATCGCGACATGACTGATTTCACTTCTTCTTGGTTTACAAGGTAACCTTCACCTTTACAGAGTCGTTGCACCCACGACACATCCAATTTTTCTTTCTCTTCGACATTACTGTGCTCGGTAGTCTGAATTGTGTGGCATATAGGAGAACGGGTATCCGCTTGGTAAGGCGTTGACTGCACATTTGCCCCTTCAAGGCCTTGGTCATCTTTTTCATCGCCTTCAAAGTCGCGTAGGCGGTTCGCAAGACTCTCTGGGTCTCGTTGCTCTACTTCCTTTTCCAAACGTGCTTGTAGCCGCAGCCGTTCAGCCTCATACTCAAGTTCTCCCATACGTCGCAATTCACTTAGTCGGCGTTCCTCTTTTCGCCTACGGAGATCTTCTTCAGATAGTCGTCTTTCTTCAGATTCTCTCGCCTCTGCTTCCCTTTTAGCTTGCAACAGTTTCAGTTCCTGGAGGCGTAGCGGTCTACTCGTTTCACTTGACTTAGAAGATCCCGTTCCACGTGTACTGTTCGTATGACTAGAAAGTTTTGATGAAGATGAGTTTTTATTGCTTGACCCGAACGTCCCGATGAAGATCGTTTTTCAACTGTTTCCTCCTCCACGGTAATTGGTCTTGCTTTGAGAGGAATCCACTCTTCCTTGATATACGGTTGCGGAGGTCTGATGTGTCTGCGAGGACGTTCGCGAGGGATTGCATTACTTTTCTCGTCACGATCACGAAATTCACCGCTGACCGACTTCACTCCAGCTGCATCGTCTTCCATGTGGTCGGCCATTTCACAAACAAACACAAGTCATTCAACAAATCGATCGCAGTTCAGTTCAAAATTCACACATCCATACACCATAACTATTAACACAGAAAATAATAGCTCAATAGTGTGATGATGGGCAAAATAAACCTCGCTCTGCTACCAGAAATGTTGTCGCCAATCGGCCGGAAAAACAAATCACACGTTCGATGCGACAGATGATTTAATCATTGGTTTGAGATCAGTAGGAGATCAGCTTGGTTACAGAATCAAATCGTGGCCCGAGATGGACATTTTTCTGCGCGTAAACAGCAGCATAAGCTTTTTATCGACCAAAAAAAAATGCTGATCCTAAATTTTTAATCGCGGCACCGTTAGTACTTAACGAGTTCAACGTGTTTACTTAACGTGTTCACAAACTGAAACGATGTACAAATCTAATACCTTGTTGTCTCATTATTCGTCCACAAAATGGGAGCAGTGGAAGGGGCACTTATTCGATCGAGGGAAAGGGTGCTTATTTAAAATTTCGGCCGATATAAGGGCTTTGGTTCTAAGGAGTATCGGGGAAAAGATGCGTTCTCTTAAGGACACATCTATTGTAAGTTGTTTGTCAATCTCCATCTATCGCTCCGTTCCAGGTGCATGTTTTAAATGATTAAATGCATTTGACGGTAAGGACGGGCGGCTGGAAACTCAGTAATTACTTAAATTTCTTGCTACTGTGGTAAGAGTACCCCTGCATATGGTTTGATAGACGAAAATTAGCAAGGCTAATTACACGATATAGGAATATATTTTTCAATATTTCGGAAGGCACGGCCTTCTTTTTTCAGGGTGTTACAGAGAATGACTCTAGTTATACTAACCGAGCGCGAGGGCAGTTCTAGAGAATATTGGCCCGAGGTCGTGGCAGTACGAACCGAGCGCAGCGTGGTCTGTACAAAAACGACCGAGGGCCAATATTCCCCAGTACTAGAATTTGCCAGCTTTCGAAAACAAAAAATACACAGCCGATCACCGTTTCCATGGAAACGGTCCGTATGGCGGAATCCTGGCCAAGAAAGAACCAATCGGAACGCTCGGATTTACCTTGCCATATAATAAAGGAATATATTTTCCAATATTTCGGAAGGCACAGTCCTCCTTCTTCAAGGTGTCACAAAGAATGACTCTGGTTTTAAGAAAAATTTATGATTTGATCTCTTTTGAAGGTTCACGAACAGAAATTTACATCTAGATTACACTAGCCAACTCACTGCTTGTTCGGTCCTTGTTCTTGAGGATCCTGAGCTAGCGGTGTGCGTTAAGCATGGTGTTATATCTTATTATTATTTTATTTACAATTCAACTCTGTGAAACAGTTTTGGCACCACGTTAAAGGACTTTGCACTCTGACTTCAAGAATGAGCATTTCCAGGTCAAATGCCACAATAGTTAATGAATAACTACCTGCTAAGTGTGTTTGGTGTGCATTATAAACACGATAACTTATTAATGAATGGTTCGAGAAGCATGAAATTCAGTTTATGCTGTCCACAAGCAGGTTGTCCTGGAGACAAACCTAGGAAGGCAGTGTTCTGAGGGGGTTTTTCTCGTAAAATTTTGAAAAAGTTTACTAATATTAACTTATATTAACTATGTTAACTGAATAACATTGATAAAATTTCACAAATTGCAAATTTTGGAGGTTTACTCCATAGATAATTGTGTCCTTTACCAGTGTTGAAAATTTGACAGCGTTGGGTTGAAACCCTAAAAGGATATCGTGTACGAGGTATCTGGTCATTTTGAGAAAAACGGCTTTAAAGTTTAATTTAAATTAGCCTTGTGAACGGGTAGGGGAGTTAGAGACAGCGAGAAGGGGGTAGGTCGAAAGGTTTTACATAAATGTTTCATTAAATACCCGAATACACACCAGTCATAGAAATGTTAACCAAGTATAAGGAGCGTTGCAAGTAATGATGTCCCGAATGATGTAAACTGAGTAACGTGGCGCAATGTAAGTAGATGTATGTAAGTAGAGTTATGTACCGTGTTAATAACTACCTTTGCAGTGTGAATAAAAATGTGAAAAAAAAAAAAAATAAGGAGCGTATAAGATGGTACAGAAAACAATGTTCAGGACCATGATGGAAAATTCTTATAAGTACACATCTCTAAAGGTTTTCTTTAAAGTATAATTAAAATGAACTTAATTGAATCCATTTTGTGAGTACTTTAATTTAGACTGTAATCAAGGGTTGCTATGGGTGTTACCATGTTGAAATATAGCTAGTAGTGTGCAGATTTCTTAATTTAAACGTAAATCAAGGAGTCATTACAGCAAAATCGTTCCAAAAACACGATTTACAATTAGTCAGGGATTGTCAATCTTCATATTCCGAAAAAAAATGATTTTTTTTTTGGAAAAATTTATATTTCAGGGTATAAGATGCCCTTAATTGCTGATTCCCTGTTGCTCGAGCGGCCTGGATCATGCTTAGTCCCGCCGAGCTCCACGAACGCTTGCTTTCCCGGAAGTAAGCGTATACGTAGTCGTGGTAGCTCACTTTGCAGAAAATTCCTTGGATTCAGTTAAACTGCATAATTTCCATGTCAATAACTGTGAAAACATCCACTCTATTCCGTAAAAAAGGCATACAAAGGAGCTATTGTAATGTAGGGAAAGTAGGGACTGTGTTGAAGACAGTATAATAGCTACTCCACTTGGAATAATGCTGTAAGCGTTATTTTGGAATCTTCATTCGCTGACAGATATTATGAACAAATCAGTGGCGTGGCCATGGGTACCAAAATGGGACCCAGCTACGCCACTCCTTTCAGAGGCTACATTGAACACCAATTTTTTAACAACACAACGGCCCCAAACCTGAACTCTACTGTCTCTACAATGACGACTGCTGAGTCGGCGTTACTTCTTCTACCAGAGAAGAACTCAATCAATTTATAACTGCTGCGAATTCGTTTCGTCCGACCCCTAAAAACTACCTGGGAAATTTCCGATACTTCGTTAGCATTTCTGTCGAAGGCAACGGTTTATGCACCAGTGTGCACTACAAACCCACAGATTCTCAGTTATTTGTTGTATTCATCTTCACATCCATCACATGTCAAGAATTCCATTCCTTATTCTTAGTTTCTTATACTTCGTCGCCTTTGTAGTGAGGACTCTGATTTTTCCTTAAAATCATAGGAAGTGTGCGATTTCTTTGACAAACGTGGCTATCCTGCCTCTGTTGTTTAATCAGGCCATTATCGCGCCCAACAAATTGATCGGCAGTCACGATCAGCACTACAAACGTCTCAGAAGGAGAATAATGGCATTCCATTCACCCTTACATTTCACCCTCACAACAACGCAGTAAAGTCCATCATTCTAAAAAACTTTAAATTACTTCAAAATGATCCCGATACTAGTAGAATCTTTTCGCAACC
>JAEMPF020004829.1:0-35000 GCA_022496165.2 Catalaphyllia jardinei | reverse complement strand
TGACCCGGTTTACAGGATGCCCAAGGAATGCGGTAAAGTTTACAGTGGCGAAACCGAAAACCGTTTCAGAGCATACCTGGGAGACCAGCCTCAATCCAGTTAAGAACAGAGTAAAGTTTCACTGGCACGTACACATAAACAGGGATAGTAAATCTAAATTTCCCAGCGAGGATGTCCAGGGTAAAAACAAAAAAGGCACGCATTCAAAAAATAGCGGACCTCTGAGGGATTAGTTTCAGGGCTGATCAGTAGAACAACAGAAGATAGAAATTCACCAATCCCAGCCCAGCTACCAAGATTTACTCTAGTGTAACGTAAACAAAGATTCGGTTCTAACTAGCCTAAGGGGGACTACTAGATTACCTTGGGTAGAAGCCCTATATGGGGATTCACTCTCTTAACTTGATAATCTCTTGGTTCAGCTGTTACATTCGTTATGGTCAACATCAGTATTTTTTGTCTTGCACTCAGTTGAAAAGCAACGCTTTAAGGTCCAGGTCAAAAGTCGAGCTTCATATGAGACGAAACTAAGCTGAGAGGGCGAAATAAGTTCATGATAAGTTCGACGCTTCACTCAGCTGAGAATTAAGATCGAACGTCACCTTCTATCCGACTGAATCCGTCCATCAAATATCCGAATTAAGTTCGACATTTGACCCAACGGTCGAGGTTTACCCGTTTGGATGGATTAAAACTTTCAGTTTATTTCGTCTCGTGTAGAGTTCAACGTTTGTCCCGCGCCTTAGGTTGCGGCCCTTGTCGTACTGAGAACAGAGAGGAGCATGGATGGGCAATGAACTAGCTATGAACTCCTTCAGTCAACCAAACCCTCTGACTGAGGAATCCAGATCAACTTTGCTAGAACAGTACATATCATAATTACTTATCACTAACATTTAAAGCTGGCTGCAAAGCGATTCTTCGAAGAAGCGTGCGCAATTTAGTTTTTACTGAACTCATTTTCATTGTACTTCTCAGCAATATTACTCATTGTGTTTACTAAAAAGAAATAAAATCCTGGGTCTCTGGGAAACATATGCTCATATCATTCTTTTTAAAACGGCACTATTTGCACAATTTTTCTTTCGTGTAAAGAGTACGGAAATGGAAGTAAACATTAACCGAATATCGTTAACTGCCTCTTGTAAGCTACTCGCTAACTATTTAAACTTGATAAATGTTTCAAAGGATGCGTATGCTCATTGAAATACTGAATATAATATATCTGCAAAACTAAGATAAGCAAAAATATCCCTATGTTATAAATTTTTTTCTATTTTTCCTTTTTTCCGAGTTCTTACCTATAACTTACACTTGCATCTTATAAAGTCATGTGCGCAAGCGGTTGAAGGCCCCATAGGGGCCACGCTATGTGTGACAAACAGACTGCTGAGTATTGAGTTCCGATTCTAATTCTAGTTCTTATTTAGCTAGTGTTTTCTCTACCGGGGATGGGGGGGGGGGGGTTGTTCTCTATATCTAATCCAGACATCGTTGGCGCTTGTCTTGCTACTACAGTCGAACCAACCCAAAATGTGAAGGCAAGGTGGTTGCTAAAGAAGGTAGTCGCTTACGAGAGCTTAGACCATAATCGGTCAAGATGTTTCCTTATTAGAATACAGTAGCTGTCGAGACTTGATCCATGCGCCAATGCCGATGCAATGTTTTATTGATTTTAAGGTCAATTTCGAGAACAAAACTCCGGTTCTTCACATTGAGAAATTTCCGTATCTTCATGTGTACAGGACAGAAATACGATAATGTTGCAACACCTTGTTATTCACGTTTCGCTCCTTTATCTGTCAAGTGTTCGCTTACGGGAGGTTAAAGACATATATGTTATTTACCGGGCGTGAGGGCCGTGTGGGATAAAACTGTGCCCGAGGTCTTGAGATGCTTGAGAAAAAAATAAAAAGGAATATTTCCAGTCAAACTTCAGCTCTGAAAGTAGTCTTGGTCGTTTACGAGAGGTGGCACCTTACAAGAGGTTCCCAATGTAGTGATCTGACTTGGAAACTTCTGGCATTTTGGAAAACTGGTCGCTGACGAGAGATGGTCGCAACCGGAGGCCGGTTCGATCCCGGGGTTCGACTTATAATTATTTTTTGTCAAATGAGCTGCGTCAAGATCTCGTCTATATGTTAACGCGGAAGAGGGCCGTATCCTATGATTTACTCCAAGCTTATATCACTTGTTTTCGCAATCGAAGAGTTGAACTTGAATTGATCGGCTGGTTGCTGGCGTGTAATCAACCTCCATTTTTTGTGACCAATGATGGCTGTGTAGTCTGTAGACGCTTTTTAGTAACAATCTCTGGTTTTATGGAGTTGACTCCTCTGGAGGTAATGATTTTCCGTATCGCCATTCGTATTTCCATCATGCGCCAACAGTAAATCAAGGGATTTAATGCCGAGTTGATAAATATTGATGTTACCGTGTAGAGGTAGGCGGCCTTTGATTGAAGTGTTTCTCCGACCGCAAGTTCCACCAACATAACGAGTAGAAATGGAAAGTAGCAGAGGAGAAAAAATCCTAGAATGTATAACATGGTTATTGTGGACCGCTTATATCGTACCATATCAATGTTTTTGTTTCGATTGTTGTCAGGCGACCTCGTGAAACACTGCTGCCTAATTTGCAGCTGATGTCGACGCACCAGTCTATAAATCATGATGTATGCCAGAAACATTATTGCCGACGTTATAACCAGGAAATTGACGGCAATTATTCGAAGTATTTTCCTGTTCACAACAAAAAATCTCAATACAGTGATTGTTATCCAGAGCAACCAAAAACTCAGAACTACTTTGGCGATTCCTCGCCTGGTCACAATGTCATGGTACCGCAGATGAAGGTGAACGGCTAAGAATCTTTCGACGCTGATTGCGGTTATGGTGAATAAGGAGACTCCGGCCAGAAGCCAGCCGAAGGACTCGGACACTGCCCCTGCCACGCAGTGTACCTTTATGTCGCCTGCCATCTGCGAGATGCGCCACGCCGAAAACGAAGGCTGGGCTAACAGTCCGACGGCCAGATCGGACGTGGCTAAAGACATCAACAGCGCATTGGAGGGCGTCTGAAGCGATGGTGTCTTCCACACCGCTAGTATAACAAGCACATTTCCAATTATACCAGGAAGGAGAAACACACAGTTCAGAACAGAACAAATAAGATTATGGACGAACAAGTATTCGGGATCTTCGACAGAGTCAGTTAAAAATCGGCAAGGATTCTCAGAGTCGGTCGCCGATTGGTTCTGATTCATTGTGGTACGGTATCACCTCCGATTAACAAGACTTTTGTACAAGCTTGTGTGACGGTGAACTCGAAAATGTCCGCTTTCCTGGACTGAAGTGGGAAGTTAAGGCGGCAATCAGCTTGGTGTCAAGAAAACGAACATTCCCGTCGACTCCTTTATGTTATTAATACTTGATGCTCCATTGTTCGGGGCGGTAATTGTAAAAATCATGAATGTCGATCTGCCTCCGGCGAGTTGCTTGTTAAGTGCAGGTTGATCTATTATTCCATTCAATTTCGCACCAACATGACATTTTAAATTGAATGTATTGTCAGAGTGTAATTAAATTCAATATCGTGCCCAAAAGGGAATTTAAAGCGAGGGCGGATTTAATGGATCGCGGGAGAGACTGAAGACATTATTACTTTGGCTCTTTTGTATTTATGACAGCGGTGAGGAGTGAATTGATTGTCCGGCAAATGGGTCTTGTCGGCGAAGGCGACGAGGTCCGTGGCAATAAATCACAAATAATAGTGTACTTTACTGTGAAAAGAATATTAATCTCTGGTAAACAATATGAAAATGTAATGGACTAAAACACGATGCATAATTTAAAGATGTGGTGGCTGTGGGAACCTGGAAAAACTTCAAGAAGGAAAAGCAGGCTTTGCTTAGGAATTTTTGAAAGTAGTGTTTCATGATATCTGCATCCTGGTGGGAAAAGTGTGAAAGTTAAGATCATTTTTATCAGTCAATCGCCAGCGCATTTATCTATAGCCCTATGTGTTGCGCTATGATTAAATTCCGTGTATGTACGGAACGTGGCAAATCTTGTTACAACTTCCTCAATCTAATAATCCACCGAAATTGTTGACGGAAATTTCTCAGAATCACAGCCTTTAAAGCCAGTCGATTCCATTATTATTCTATTTCTGTTAAGCGCATTTTTATAACAGCCGTTAAGAAGCCGATTTATTCATAACAAGATTGATCGATTTCGGATGTCGCCAACAAAAATACCGCAGAAAACAAAAGTTACAAAAGGTAATGGTTTCTCAGACACATCGCGATGTGAAGGTTTTGAGGAAAAAAGTTATTCAGTAAATTGCAGGTCACTCTTTGAAACTGCTAAGCTCGTTAATTTTTAAATATCTTTAAATGTTATTTCATAAAATTGTGTTGATTGAGCGGCAGCGCTTGTGGCAGCGTTTAAAAGGGAAAATTACCATTGCTCCCTTCTAATGTCTGAAAATCGGTGTCTTTTGTTATTCAAAACGTGTCGTGCTGATACAATGGGGACTTTTTTAATCGCATTCAACTCGATTTAGGTAGCAAATGAGTAAATAATATAGTACCATCGCTTTCAGAATATACATTTTACTCCTTATGGCTTTTATGCGACAATAGCGGGCTTCAAATCTGAGTAAAAGCGAACATAGAAACAAAGAAAGGAACTTTCCTCGGCAATCTTAGTTACTTTCAGTAAAGCCATACCAGTAATTTATTCTTTTTGCAAATTTTGTCTGATAATTATTTTAATTCATTATGGAATTTCCGACTGGAAAAAAGTAGACATTCCTTCAAGGTTCAGTAAACGAAAGCGTAAATGCCGAACTCATGAGAACCCACACGCTTATCGTTAAGAGTAGGGCATGAAGTTCCAGGTATTGTGGTCTGGCCTTTGTCCGTTATACTGAGGGTTGGTTGGTAAATGCTCGGAGATATTAGCTTTTAGTAAATTCTCAGCTCCGACTATTGCATTTCTAGCTTTTTGATTGGCTAAAAAACTCCGACTATGAGCCAATAGTCGGAGTTTTACGTCATATGGAAAATAGTGCGCCAAATTTAAAATTTTTCGCTTTATAAAATTGTGGAAATAAATATCGGCGGCAAAACCCGATTTGAGAATTTACTAAAACAATTATTCCATTCGCCCTTGTTGGATATGAAGTGATTATAACCAACTCGCGCTACGCGTTGGTTATTTTATCACTTCATATCCAACGCGGGCTCATGGAATAATTGTTATATACATGTGCTTATTTACTACGATAAAGCTACTCTAAAATCCGAGGGTAAATAAAGTATTCACTCACTCACTTTTTTGGCCCTGGTCAGTGACACCTTTGTTTTTGACTAGATGCGAGAGTTTGGCTATTACGTTTTATCCGCGGAGCACAATAACCACAATTCAGTCGATGTATCGAAAATGGCGGAGGGTTGCTGGGGTCCTGTAAGCAATAGAGGCCGGACCCAGTAGTAGCAATAAAAGTATCTCTGAGAACTTTCATTTGATAGTAGCGTTCGACCGTGCTCAAAAAAATGGCCCGACTACGGTTTACCAAACATGGTGAACGTGAGCCCTTGAAAAGGGCAACCTGCAAGCAACTTCTCCACCTCTAGAGGAGTAAACTGTTTGGGAGAAAAATTTAAATGCAACGAAGCATTAAGATACGAGATGTTGCTTGTAAGCTTAGTGTTCCAGATAATTGGTAGGCTGCGAACACAGGCAAATTTCCGGCAAACCGGATGCTCTTGAAGGCGTAAGTCACACACCCTACAGGATCAGCTACATGGCCTGACAAATTAATTGAAAATTCGTAATGATTTGGTGAAAGCAGTGAGAACTGATCTACTCTAATTACTTGTTGACACCCTGCATAGAAAGCTTTTATGTATTCCCTATTTTCCAATTCCCCATAATTCACTCTGTTCTCCCCCAAATTTTGCAAAAACTATAGTTGAGCTCTTGGAAGATTTGCATTTTCCCAAGGACATTTCACCACAATAGTTTATGCAACATTTGGGGGCAAACAGAGTGAATTATGGGGAATCAGAAAGTAGGGAAAGTTAAACCCTTAGCTATGCCACTGGAAAAGCAATAACCACATTACAAAACTTTACAGTTGCAGGTTTTATTATTACTATTATTAAACAATCAACGATATCGGCGAAGTGACAGCATGTTACGCCTCTTCCAGCATGCACGCCGGGAGCTACCAATCACCTTGTTGTACAAGTGACCCTTTCTCATACCACGGTTTTTCCGGCCAGCAGCGGTCAGTCCACGCAGCTCACGGTGCTTGTGGACTGGTTTGCAGATCCAGTTGACTCTTGGGTCTCGACGCACTGCCTTGTGGAATGGGTCCACCATTATGACTTCAAAGAATTTGTATGTGGAGTCTTCTGCCACCCAGTATGAGCTGAGAACTCGCAGGCTGCCGCAGTATCGGCCAGCACGCTCCTGTGAAAAAGGGTGCAGGCCAGTCAGTATACATGTGCATGGTCAGTACAAGTGAAACTACAGGCAAAATTCAGAGCAATGCAACTTTTGTTATCTCAAAATTTGTAAATCTTCTCTGTCCAATTTTGTCCTGGAAAATTCAAGTTCACAAAGCTTTACAAATCACTGGCACTCAACTAGAAGCATTTGCATTGATGACAGTTGCAGCCACCTCTCGTAAGCCACCTTCTCTCCTCAGCAACCAGTTTTCTAAAATACCCAACATTTGAGTCAAATCCCTATATTTGGAACATCTTGTAAGTAACCACCTCATATCACAGCTGTGACCACTGTTAGAGCTTAAGGTTTCAAATTTTAATTTGTAACCTCCTTGACCACGCAACAGATAATAGAGCGGAAATTGGATACTAATGGGGGATGGAGGGATGGGGAGCAGGGATGGTGTAGTGGTGAGAGCGCTCGCCTTCCACCAATGTCTCCCGGGGTTCGATTCTTGGACCGGACTCATGTGTGGGTTGAGTTTGTTGTTTGTTCTCTACTCTGCTCCGAGAGGTTTTTCTCCAGGTACTCCGATTTTCTCCTCTCCTCGAAAACCAATATCTCCAAATTCCAATTCGATCCTGGAATGCACGGACATTTCTGAACGAGTACTTGTGAACTCCTTGGTGCTCCGCGAGTAAACAAATTACATTTACAAATATTACACTTTATCACATTCCTGGGTAGTACATTGTGCAAGAGACAAATTTCTCAATGGGAAGTACCAGGTTATTTCTCAAAATTGACTTTTCACATGAATAACACATTAGAAACATGGGCTTTGTCTCTGCATCAACCATATGCTACACGAGATTTTGACCCAATATGGTCTCAGAGGCTCTTGTAAATGACCACCTCCTGTAAGTGAACATCAAAAGCTGTGGGCTTCACATTTTAGGTGGTTGCTTACAGGCAGTTCAACTGTATTTTGGAGACTAGAGCTAATCATAAGAAGTAAGTCTAAATGTCATTCTCAAATTAGTTTGAAGGTAAGGATTTTCCTCCTCCATCCTCGTAATCCTGTATTTGAAACAAATTGGTTTTGCAATTTTTTTGGCATATTTGGAAGTATCTGGCAATATGCATAAACAATCTGCATAAACAAGTAAAACCTAAACATACAAACCGATCAGCAGTTTTCTGCTCATGTGCAAAACAAAGTCTTTATTGATTTGGCAATATTATATGAAAATTAAGAAAATCAGGAAATTGTCTGGCTAAGAGCTACGTATATTGTAAACCATGCAACTAGCTTCAGTTGTGACAATCATCTTGCTTACTGTTAGTGTTAAATGCAGATTTGTCCATGTGGGAATGAGTACAGCTGTAGTTAAGAAGTGATGGTACATACATGTAAGTAAACACAAGTATAAGTAAACACAAGGTTACCAACCTCAGCCACAGATCGCAAGCTCCTCTGAAATTTCAGCTGGTTTACTCCCTGGTTGGCTGGTTTGCCATACGTTGCACCCTTAGGTACTGGGCGCTTGCGTCCTCCACGCCTCACACGTACACGGTAGACAACATATCCTTGCTTTGCCTTGTATCCCAGGCGACGTGCTTTGTCAGGGCGCATTGGTCGGGATGCTCGATGGATGGCATTTAGTTGGCGATATTGCCAGCATCGTACACGCAATAAGAAACGCAAAAGATCGGACTGTTTCTTTTTAAAGAGCTCCTCAAGGTATTTGTATGCTCCCATTTTTTACTCCTGGATCAGCCTTGTTCCGTGAAATAAGAGAACAAAATTAATGGTAATCACAAAGTTCAAATACTCATTTGCACGAGACTTAGTTAAGATTCGGCACTTAAAATACACACTAAAAGTTCTGTTCCATATTTTTGGAAGCAGACATTCCATAATTTTGGTCCCTCCAGAAATCTAAGAGGTGGTAAACGTTGTGTCTGAGTCACTTGCCACAGCTTCTTTATTTTTTAACAATTAAGCTAACCCCAGTTGTACAAACAGTGTACAACACAGTCTGTGGGATATCTTGTAGTTTGTATAATAAACAGAGGATATTACAGGGTGGCTTGAAGATATGAATTTTCATGTGGTAAAATATCACAAGGAAATATAATTCATATCTTCAAGCTACCATGCAATTTTCTTTTTTCCTAATAAAAAATTTACTTTACCACTGTTTTCATAACCAAACAAGTAAAAGCGAGACATGATGTCATCATGTCCTTATTAGTGAAGACACATTACAAAAAATATACCACTTGGGTCCCAAAGGTAGTTTAGCATGAATTTTACAAGTGCACTTTCCAGTAGAACACTTGTGTCATAATAAATTACGGTTTTGCAGCATAGTTTGTCAAGTCAAGAATTATCTGGTGGAGAGCATTATCCACCGAATAAGTCACTATCCAGTGGGTAAAGTTTGACTAAACAAACTGTGCTACTAGACCGAAATTTGTTACAGACTCAGTAGCATTATCCAAGCTTTGAACAACTTGTCCCTAGCCCATAAACAGGGAACTTCTACAACTGATGAGGCATAAGAACCCAAAAAAACTAGCAACGAGGTCACTCCAACATTAAACACTTAAATTTGCTTTGTGAATTTCCTAAAGACTAAAGTGAAGGCTCTTCATATTAACATGAGCATTACACGTTTTTACACTGTAAAAACACTTTCAGTATATGTATATCATTCAACAGCCTTCATTTTAAAGTCACTAAGTGCTGATGCGTTGTTCGAGTGTCCTTGCTGTAAGCATTTACAAAACAATTCTAACAACATGTCAATGTTCAAGCTGTATTGTCAGAAGCACTTTATTTTGCTAGGTCTCCGTGTCAAATATTTGGACGAGGAGAGATTTGCCGACAAAATTTGCCAGTGTTACACATTAACATCGATGGTCACATAAAACTGTACACAAACAGATTGGCTTCTCCAATCAAAATATAAAAGCAGTATCATAGGGAGCAATTTCTGAAGATCAGTTTTTTCCGAGTATGATAAAGAGTCCAACTGTTTCATTACCATACAAACACAACAAAAGACTTCCCTGAAATTGGCGAAACTTTCAGCCACTGCTCCGAATATTTGGCTACAAAAGGATTTTAACATAACGCAGATTTAAAAAAGGAAATAATTTGTATCATATTCATTGCCTGATGCCGAGATTAAAGCGAGGATCGAAGACGATTTGTTGAGTTAGCTCTCTTACCTCTGATCGGAGAAGAGCAGGGAAGGAAAGAGAGCCCACGAGAGATACAGCCTCGTTCTGATGCAGTCTCGCGCATGTGTATTGAGAAACATCACGCACGCCGCCATTTTGTCAAGCAAGGTCTTGTCAAATGCTGAAGTTTGTCTTTGTATCGTCAATTTCTGACTTTTGTACGGTGCAAAAAAGCTGTTTTCCTTTCAAATGAACCAGGCAGACAAGGGAGAAGAAGGAAACAGAGAGGAGTGGATGACAAAGTTGACAGACATGCGATTTCAGCGAGCGGACATGAATCGTTTGATTATGGATTACCTGGTAACCGAGGGCTTCAAAGAAGCTGCAGAGAAATTCAAAATGGAATCTGGCACACAGCCCTGTGTTCCACTGGAAAATCTGGACGAAAGGATTAAAATCAGAGCTGCAGTTCAGCGCGGAGACATCGAAGAGGCAATTGCGCTTACGAACAAGCTAAACCCGGAAATACTTGACTGCAAGCCACACTTGTATTTTCATTTGCAGCAGCAACGCCTGATCGAGTTAATTCGCGATAAAGACATCGAATCAGCTGTTGACTTTGCTCAGAATCAGCTCGCTGATCAGGGCAATGAATCGCCTGAGTTTCTGGAAGAATTAGAGCGGACAATGGCGCTTTTGGCGTTTGATAATCCAGAGGATTCGCCAGTTGGCGAACTGCTCTGCCCTTCTCAGAGACAAAAGGTTGCAAGTGAATTGAACGCTGCCATTCTAGAGGCGGAACATAAAGAAACCTCACCCAAGCTTTCCAATTTACTAAAACTGCTGCTATGGGCCCAAACTGAGTTGGATGCCAAGAAAGCTAAGTTCCCAAAAATGGTGGATCCTGGCAGTGGACTTTTTGATGGCAACCGATAGATCAGGGAAGCTGGCTATGATTAAGTTACTATGATTAATGTACATCAATGACCATGAGATAGACCTTGGGACAAAGGTTTAAACATCTACCAATAAGTCTCAACCTCCCTGGGTGACATCTCTTACGCTCAAACTTCATGCATAAGTTATGTCACATACTTTGTAGTGTCTTTGTGTAGTGACAGACACATCTAATTTGAACACGGTAATATTGCTAATTGATGGCCATAGTTTTGCAAAATTTGGTAATTTTTTTTGCAGCAGACAATGTTTCGCATTTTCTTTTTGCCTATAACTTTTTAAAGTATATATCAACTTTTTGATGTTAAACAATTTGTGAAATAGATAAAAATAAAAATTTGCTTAATTAAGGTTCACGCTGTAGACCTTCAAAAATTTTGCAAATTTATATTTTTGCTTCTGATATAGCTAAAACATTGATTTAAAGTTTGGTGAAAAAAAATCTAAATGTATTCAAGAATTTACGAAAGGTCTTATAATACCAATAGACACATTTTGGCGCCATTGATTTTTCATGACAAATTTTTCCAAGACTTTAATTACAAACATTTGCATATTTTCTACATTAAGAGTTGTGCTGTTTCACGTTGTTTAGATCATTGGTATCAGTGACATTTTGATTGTAGAATCCATAAGAACTTACATTATGAGTTCAACGAAAAAGACACCTTGGATAAAATCTCGTAAGAAACCCAGGCCAAAGAAACAGAAAAATAAATCAAGAATATTTGTTCAATGAAAGCAAGAAGGGCCTTGCCATCATTGACAGAGATTTCTGGTTTGAATCAGCCTTAAACGATGTTTCCAGTATTTATCATCCTTTAACTTCTAGAGTAGTTGGTGTCTGTTAAAGCTGATGGCTTTAAAAGCTAGCAGAATTTGATGCGACCAGTGGTGAGAGATCAAATGCAAGCAAATTCATTTTGGTGACCACGGTTTGTTTTGCTTGTTGGCTGACTGATTATGGAAGTTTGGCTCTCTGGAGTTCTCTGCAACTTTTGTTCATTTTGGCTGGTTAGCGCATTTTCTCCTTTCTGTTTTTTCAGCAGCTTTTCCTTTTGATTTATCTTTCTCAGTTATAATTGCCATAATCTCTATTTGACCGTGTTCAACTGCAACAGCAACATTTCCCGCAAATTCAAAGGGCTGTTTTTGTTGTGAGCCTGTTGCAAGTGGTTCGCAGGGCCTAAAGCTTGTCTTTCATTGGTCGGTGGCATGATTCTGTTGACACCTGCTTTGATGAGGTGTGATAAGCTTTCAAAACTTAGGGTTTCTAAAAGTCAGGCTTTATTTTTGAGTTGATTTTCATGCTTCAACTAGCGAATTAATAGGGTATGTAGACTTGTCAGATTCTTATGAAATTTGGCCCAATTGTTCCTTGGTTATCAATGTGCAAAAGTGTTTGAGGCTATTTTAATATTACAAATACTTCTCCTTTTACGCTTTCTCATGTGACGAAAATCGGCAAACAATTGATTCACCAAATTCAAAATAGATTTTCTCAGCAACCAATTAGAACAGTGAAAAAACCTCATTTCTGTGGTCGATCACCTACCGTTTGATAATGTGCAGTTTGGTTGTTCGTGTGAGCGAGTAATTCAGTTCAGCAAACATTGTTATTTTTGTATTCAAGGCTTGCGCACGCTTACTATTAACCCATTGACTCCGGGAGCTTTTCACAAGAACCTTATTTTTTTACCATTTTGGAGATTTTCAGCTTGGAAATGGGCCAAATTAGCTCTGATCTACTCGAAAAGACATTTAGAACATGAAGCATGCTTTTCTTTCCACTATCATCACACTCTATGACATTTTTGCTCGGGCGTGCACAGAAATCAAAATTTCGTTTTTGCGAGTTGGGCAAATTTTACCACGGAGTAGCCATGTGTAGTCACAGGCAATTTTGCTCTGAGTTTTTCCTCAAAATTTCTGGGTATTTTCATGGATATTTCAGGCTCCACAGAAGCGATCACTCTGATCTGGGTATCATTGGAAAGATCTTTTCCTCCTGCAGAACTTGAGTACAGATGATGCCAGTTTTGGTTACAGCCAGCACAGGAATCAATGGGTTAAAACAAATGTTTTAAAAAATATATTTTCTTCCGATTTCTATATCTTATTACCTTTACAATGATATATACTTTTTTTTGGTGTTAACATAAGCGACGCACATACGAATGATCCTCTGGAAGACACCCCTGAAGGTTTTCATGTAACTGTAACATAAATAGCTTTGTAGACTGTACGCAGTCTCCTTTGTCCTTGTTCTTCCTGGGTTGTACACTGTAAATCCTGGAATTAGTACCCCAGGTGTGTCTATTTTCAATTAGGAATGGGAGAGAACACGGCCCTGTTAAAAACCAAAAACTGAAAATTCAAAGAAAGGCTCGACTATTTTTTGTTTCTGTAGCATTGGAAGTTGTTTTTAATTATTTTAGCAGGGCATTTACGCATCGGAATTTAAACTGACACAATTTGGGCAAGCGTCACACTAGGAACAAAATGCCAACTCAGACAAAAATGATAATATTCAATGATGAGGAACCTTTATACACCATACGCTATCCCATGGCACATTACTGTATAGCCAATACATAGGAGCACCTCAGGGTCAAGAGGATTACTCATTTCAATATTTTAAGTATGAAATACAAAGTTATTCACATAGTAGCCCAATACCTTGAAAAAAAAACTAGTTGCACCATTACTATACGGGAATCCTTGTTTTCAACATTTGCCTCAGAGTTCTCAAGTGTGATGTCACAAAAAATTAAATCTGTGAAATTGTGGGATTGGGCGCCATTTTCGAATGGAGTATCCTTAAAAAGGTTCCTTGCCAAAACTTAGCTCTTAGTTGTAATTCCCAGCTGAAATATGAAGGATTGAAATTTGATACTGCCCTGTATAAATCTCTCTAATTTTGAGTCAGTTCTAAACTGAAGGAACAGAAACAAATTTTGAAGGGTTTGTATGGAATGCCATCAAACTTTGATCCCTTATATCTCTACCGGGAATTGCAATTCGGAGCTAATTCTTGGGATGAGGGCGTCTGTTAGCATGCTCTATAAGAATATGGCATCATATCCCATAATTTCAAAATTTTTATTTTTGTGACGTCGTAACTTTTAGAACTCTATTAGCATAAGCAATTCAGTTTCTGAAGGAGCTACAAATAAATCAGTTCTGAATATTGAAAGGTCATAGTATAATTAACTCTGCCAATGAATATGAGCCTGATGTATTGAATACTTTTTGTGCAACGCGGGTCTAAAAACTCAAAATTTAACAAAGAATGTATGAGCTTATTAGCACTTTTGCCACCGGTTTTTGAAAGATAATTTCTCCTTCAATATTACACACAAAGAGCTAAGAATTTGAGCATTATTAAGTTTTGCTAGTTCTTTAGCTGTCTGGAGTCAATTCATATCTAACATGTTTATTTCTGTAAGCAATGCCGTATGCAAATGAGCAAAAATGTAAACAATGACAGCATGAATCCCCCTATAGGAACATTTTTTGTATATTTGGACATTCGTGTTGTGGTTAACTGGTAGCTGTCAAACCAAGGTATCCACTGCCCAGTATCACATGACCATATTGCAGGCTCAGGTTTATAGCTCATCAAAGTTGCTTTTTATAAGTTAACTGTTGACCAGGTGCTGCTTTTCGATTGGATCGCAGGCTCAAGTCGAGTTATTACTCAGGGGTAGAACGAGGGGGTATTTGCAAAGGCCACATTTCAGCACAAATTAACCCCTAGTGCATTGTTGACTTGCACAGTCATCTCATGCAAAGCCTTATATTTTGCATGTGATAACTACAATCTTGGTTACGCTTACTGAATATAGTTTGTGAAAATTTAATTGGAAAAAATAGCAAGACCACATGCTGAAAAATTACATTTGGCTTGATGCAAGACGGTCGTAAGTGACTTTTTTGGGTAAATTTTTTTCCCTTCAAAACTGCCTGAATTTTTGCATGTGCTTTTCAATTAAGTAGTAAAACAAGTAGTTTGCACTTTGCTTGTGAGAAAAACGAAGTCAAAATATCGAAGGGTGCACAATGAACAAAACAAAGTAGAGCATTTCAGCCAAAAGAAGATACAGGAGAATTTTTTTCTACTTAATTATTGTAAAGCACATGCCCAAAAATTCAGACACTTTTGAACGGAAAAAAAATCACTTACGTCCCTCTTGCACCAAGCCATTCAATTAATCATTTTTTCTTGTTTCTGATCCAAGAAAAACAAATCCTTCCAGGCAAATGGATGGTTGGAAAATATAGTTCAGCAAGACATACTTGTCAGCAATCAGGGATGGTAGAGCCAATGGAGCTGCCCCCCTCCCCCCAATTTCAAGTAAAATATACATAAAGTAATAATTTTACAAATATGTCCAGGCCTCCTAGTAGTTAGCATGTCTGGGGCCCCCTTGTAAGCCGCTCGAATTCAAAATGTGCTCCGCCAACCACGAGTGACAATGATCCCATATTCACAAAGGTCAAAATTTGTTCAGTGATAGAGCATTTGCACATCAAGCATCAGTGGGAACCTATGCCATCAATATGAAGTCTATGAATAATGTCAATCATAAACAAATGTACATTAGTTCACACATTACTAAATGTAACTCTTGGTTGCTGAAACTGTTAAACTCAAAAGGTTTATTCACGAGTCTAAAATTATCTCACATTTGTACAATCCATTAATCACTGTACACTTCCAAAGCTGAAAATTGAGTTCCAACATAGTCTGAATTGATCCAACTTTATATATTGGTTCAGTTCAAAACCTCTGTTAAAGACGTCAAGCTAAACCTAGTCTTACAAATATGACATCTTGATTGTAAGTGAAGCCTCCAGACTATTGACGATGTAAATAAAAGTACAATTAGAGGTTACAGGCGAAACTGGTGTTGGGAAACAGGAGGGGGTGGCTAGTAGGTACATGTATTCTTGGCATGGCTCAAAAAAGCTTTGGATAGTTTTCAATCTCCTCCAGTGTAAACTCTTCTAGTCTTTTGGGGAGAGGCGCCGGACCTTCTAGTTTAGCGAAAATATTCTCTGCGAAAGGATGTTCACTCTCCTCAAAGAGATGCAGTCTTTTCATCCATATCGGTCTCAGATTGTTCTTTGGAAGCATTCCATAGACCGCCCTCCACAAGATTCTTGTGGCATCTCGCTCGTGAAGATCCCTTGCAGTGAACGCTTTGAGTCCTCCTGGGTACCCTGTGTGATGACGATAAAGCTTCTTTTTCCACTTGGAGCCGGTGAGAATAATATGTCTCGTGTTTATTACGACTACGTGGTCGCCAACATCGTCCTGATGATGATAAATAGGTTTCGTCTTTCCCTGCAAAATCTGCCCTAAGTATGCAGCCAGGCGTCCATTGATCTGGTCTTTAGCATCCACGAGGTACCAAAGGCGAGCATGAGTGAGAAAGCTTTGGTTGGCGCGATTCAGGAAAGTCATTTTTGTATAACCCTGCCTCGTACTGTACAAGACAGCAACCCAAGATGGCCGCTAGCGAGCAGCAACCAACCACGCACGCGCATGTACTCTTTCTACGTCATTTATCTATCTCCGATTGTCGCTTTCACAAAAACCGCTGTCCGGTTATTGCTAAACTAAAATCTTTCACACGATCGACACGAACGAGTTGTTGAACCACATTCCAGCCCGCGTTCCACTTTTACTCAGTATGGATCAGGGTAAGGAACCTTCAGATTACTTTATGTGATGTTACAGATACAATTTGTTGATATTAATTTGATCCTTGCTTATTTAGTACACGAAAGTCACATGAGTTCTCCATCTTCACCTGGATACTTGCCGCAGTATCTTCTTGGCGGCAATTCGCCGGCTGCTTCGGTATGTTCAACTTTTTTCTTTGGTTGATTACTTAGTTTTGCATATTGGCATAGAATTTTGGATAGAAGGCTATTTTAACGAGGAGTTAATTTCATTGATGTAATTTACAGCGATTCAGTTGTACATATTTAATAAAATTGGCGCCGTATTGTTGAAGACAATAAGCTTAAAAACGTTTATTAGAGCAAAACTTGTTTCATAAAAATTCTTTGAATTGCCATTGTTCTGTTGCCGTAAGAATAATTCTCAAAATTAAATTTCTAAGGTGATTTGAATTACTGTCCTGGTCGGGACATTCCAAGATGACCAATGGATTCGTGATCCATTTATGCATTTCTCTTCTTTCACTTCATTTAGAGGATCCACTTCCTGACTGATAACAAGTCAATGATTGGCCGTAACCAACTTACCAGTTGTATGCAAAAAATCCAGGAAATTTCAGTTGGAATGTCAACTACAAATGAAACACTCTTTTCACAATTGGAGATTTCAAACTAAAATATATTTCCCCGAATGTTTTAGTAAATAGTAAACACCCAGGATAATCCTGGCAAGAAAGTTGTCCTTGTTACATGTAGTCACTGTAAATTGCATCTATTTACAGTTGCTTTGTTTGCAGTGTGTACAAGCATTGTAGGGTTATCTTTGTCTATTACTATGGAAACCTACCTGGAAACCCTATAGCGATACTCACTGTTTACAAACAAGTCTTTTGATATTTAAATTTTGCCAACCAGAACACAAAAGATTCCTTTGTTTCGACAGCCAATAAACCTCTGGTTGGCACATTAATGACAATAGGTGACGTAACGGTGAGTATCGCTATTGCCCTTATAAACATTAACTTGGAAACTGGTCAAGAAAGATATGTAACCTGATATTGATCATTATTTTAAACTGTGTTTCGGTTTTTGCTGTTCTTATTGTTTTGGATAAAGGAGTTGTTGTATTTTATTAAAAAAAAAATCAAAAATGTTTGTTAACTCATTTTTGTCACGTCTTTTCCCGCAAAAAAATTTTAAACACCACCGCTCGTCAAAAATCATGTTTTTTCCCTAAAATTCATTGCGGAACACATATAAATCTATATTCGTTTGAAAGGTCAAGAATATGACCTTTCCCAGCTATTTTTCTCTTCAAGGTAAAGTAAATCCCGAATTACGATGTCGCGCTGAACCCACACGTTTACACAAAAGCATTGACACAAAATCCCTTCAAAACTCTGGCTTCTAAGTGAATTATGAAACTAAGATGATTTGCTACTCCCAAATAAGCACCAGGCTATATATTAAAAAGATAGAAAATTAATAACGACGCAACACAATGGTTTTGTAAGTAAATATATGCATATCATATCAAGGATTCTTATCCAAATATTAGATTGTAAACCTTGCTGCAAGTTTGTTATATAAAAACAGTTTTTTTACTATCAATCTTTTTCCCCAGCCTTTATTAAGGGGAGGATCCATGGGCTCATCGTTAGGATCATACAGGGGAAGTTCTGGTCACACAGTGTCACTCTCATCACCAAGGCACTACCCCCAACAGTTTGGTACAGCGCTCCGATCTCAAGGAACTGGTAACAAACTGGACAGGACACCTGCAAGGTTAGGAAATATTTTTGGAACCATGGAATTCTTAAAGCTTTGTAGCTTGGGCTCTTTCTTCTTTGCAGAGGTTCAGACCATGTTAAAACTCTACTACATCATGTGACTGTAAGCACAAAGTCGATTGTTTGGCCCGTCAGGTAACCAACAGTAGCACCCTGACTTAATGCTGGTAAATAATTTTTCCTGTACTCTAGGTCCGCATCTGTGGGTTGTACCCCTAAAGATTCCATAAGTGCACCTCCTGTTGAAGGGCTTTATGATGCAAGGAGCTCAGATTTTACACATTCTCCATTCAGAAGAGAACAGGTAAGAAAAGGGTTCATATACTACAAAATGTAAGAAAAGGGTTCTTACCACTAATTTACTATAGTTGAGACAGCATTCATGAATTTGATGCATATTTATGTGCAAATATTTTATAGATTGCTGTAAGTCTGGCATGTACATGTGTGGTTTGTTGCTCTAAGCTGTGCAGTCTGTACTAGTTACTATTCATTGATCTCAGACATTTGTTTAAAGTGCTGTATTTTTTAAGGCCACTGCACACATCATTGTTTTCAGCCCCAAGAGATCATGTGATGACAAATGTTTCTTACATGTAGCTACTGTTTGCAGCATAACTGTTGTATATTCTTCAAAAGAAGCAAGATCAAGACAAACCCTGTCCATGCGATGGATTTTGCATTGTTTGAACTGTTCTCTGCAATATAATTATCTGGAATTGTATCTTGTTAAATTTTGTGCGGAACTCAACAGACTTGCAAACAAACTGTGAAGCACCTTCACCGATAGTAAGAAATTAACAGGAAAGATTCGCTCAACACATGATCACAAAATTTGTCCTCATGTGAGTACCATTTCTTTGAATCTGTGACTTGAATGGAACCGTGCATGAAATGACCTGAGAAGGCAACAATTCGACAGATGTTTGAGCTCAATAGTTAAAGCAGTTGACTCTATTAAAGTTTGCTTGGTAGATAAAGGGCTGATCTACATGTATATAATTTTATTTTCTCTTAAAGCCAATGGATGTGACAATGGCTTCAGTTGCAAACTCAACAGTCAGGAAAAGTGTCGGTTTTTCCACTCCTGGTGGCAATGTCAATATGTCTGGTGTAGATTCACCTCACTTTAGCCCTCAATGTGGTGGCCCTTTAACATCTCCTACTCAGATTGATCCATTCTACACTCAGGGGTAAGTAATTAACAACATAAGAAACTGGAATTGTGTGACAAATTGTGTACCATCCTTCATTTGATCCTTCCAAGCCCCAGCATGGGAATTCTCCCTTGGGAGGAGGTGGGGAGAAGAGACTCAAAAGGAAGAGGTCAGAGATTATCTTTACGTCAATGAAAGGTGTAAATCACAGATTTCGTGTTCACGACAAAATGCCACTATTTCAACTGTCAAAATTAATTGTCTCTTAGGTTACAATGGAAGAAATAACTAATACAATATCATTGGCCTGTTAATATCTTTTAGAGGTCTCAAAAGAAACCTTGAGTCTTGCTAGAATTAGTCTCTGTAAGGGTTTTAACTCAAAGTTTCCAAAACTTTCCAGGTTATCTAAAGAGGAGTGTGTACTGTATATTTCTTAGAATGGAGTTTTTAAAATAAGGAAGACCCACACCCTTTTGATATGCAGCAAGTACCTTATCCTCTGAGATTATTTAAAAACCTAAACTGATAAAATTTCCAAACAGGTGAAAACTTTAGGTTCTATTGTAGGTAAGTTGTAACTGTATTGCAAATACTGGGCTATCTTCAAAGTGTTTTGAATATGAGGTCTCACAGACAGACTGACTGACTGACTGGCTGATGTATGGACTAAACAGCTTAACTCAATGACTGCTTACGTTTGCCTAATTGGTTAATAATTATCCCATCCTTGGGGGAGTAATAGTACTTATTTAGTGCTTTTGAAACTGACAATAGGTCCAGTGATGTGGGTCATTTTTTACGCAAGCCCAGACCTCACTGGTCCTGTTTTGTTGACATGCCCTACTTATCAAAAGAAATTAGTCAATTAGTTCAAAGTCATATTTAAGTATTGTTCATAATTTTGTGAAAGAAGAGGTGTTTTATTGATTCCTTTGGTTTATGTCTGTCAGAGAGGCATTATCAAGTGATGACATTTTAGACGAATGTTGGATAACAGTGTTTGGGTAAGAGACATCTTCGTACACTGTACTTACCATCTAATTTTTAACATTTTCTAAATCATTATGTTCAATTGAGAGTAGAGTGGTTTTAAAATTGGTGATTTTCATTAATATAAACTTGAACTGTAAGTTCTGTTTAATTATTATCAAAATGTAGCTGGCAGAGCCCCACAATCAAATTTAGTATACGTACATGTAAGTGTGCACTATAATCCCATAGTGCATGCTAATAGTGTGCGTTTTTTATGCCCATGTGGGTATTGAACAGATTTGCATTTCCATCAGCAGTGGTATTAAACTATTGGTTTGTGTGTTTATCTGGTGTGTGTGGTATCAAGTTATGGTGCACTTACCAAGTTTGGAGAGCACTCACTGGTCTCAGACAAGAAGTTACAGCTGCTCTCAGCTACAGTCATGCATCGTCTTGAGCAATTCTTACACTTTGTAAAATGTGCTCTCCAAACTCCCACGTGCACTATAACTTGTCACTGCAACCACTTTTGGAGTCAAGACTGGTGCAAGATTTTCCTTTGTTGTTAACTCCCCTAAGCAATCACTTGATAAAAAATGATCAGGTGTTATCATATTTCTGGCTAGTACAAGAAATGGAAATTTCTCAGTGGGAAGAACCAGATTTTTTTCTTGAAATTTACTTTTACATTGAATAAAGATTGCATTGGCATTATCGCATGGCATCGGCATTAGCACATGGCGCAAGTCTCGGCAGTTGCCATATTCTAAACAGGAAAATTTCTGACCCATTATCTAAGCTCTCGTAAGCAACCACCTTGGCTTGACATTTTGGATGATCACTTACGGGAGGTTTAACTGTAACAGAAAGTTTTAATCTCAATTTTGCTTATTATTTGTCAAGTGTTAAGTCGGGCAATAGATACGTTTAAAATTAGTTTATTATTAATTTGCATTGATTTTAACAGTGTCTCTATTATAATTTTATCTACCTCTTTTCCTTACTAGGTTTCCTCCTGCGGCCTCATCCTTTATTCTGCAACAATTCTCTCAATATGGCAACATTGTAAAAAGTGTGGTAGGCTTTGCTTAATTCATGATCTTCTTGTTCAACGTGAAGGCCTAAACAAATCATAGTCGTTTGCTCATGAAGCTGAGAAAAAACTATGCCCTAGCCAGGCTCATTAACATTTTTTGCAGGCTTTTTTGCCCTGGGCACCTTGAAATTACCCTAAATCTTGGCTTCTTTTAACATTTGAGTCATGCCTTTTGGGCGGTCCTTGGGAACAGTCAGAAATATCAACTAGTGGAATCTTCAAAAAGGCGTTTGAAATCTCTCTGCACATGCCTTTTTATATGATTTTAAATACTCAATATAATGATAATTCTGTATATTTTCTCTAATCAGACAACCAAAGGGAACTGGCTGCACCTTCAATACCAATCAAAACTTCAAGCCAAAAAGGTGAGATTTAAATGGAAATTGCATTACTCAACTGTTAAGTTTAAGGACGGTGCCTACTTTTGTTAGTGCACACATGTTCTGCACATCACGCAAGCCATGGTTTACGTGAGCGCACACTGGGGTTGACATTGATGCAATCAACTATGCCACCAAATACACGACTAAAATTAAAGCAAAATTTTCCCACTATGACCAAATCAATTTTAATGAACCTGTACTTAAACCAGGTACACCAGAATAGCAGCATATCGTAAACCACTAACTGTTTACGTCTTCCGGCTAAAAACCTAGCTGTTATCTTTCGAAAATGACCCTGAAATCCAACTGTAAACATGTAACTGCAGATGGTGTAGTGCGTGCACAAAAGGCAAATGTCTTAGTTACTGGGGAGGTGACAGGAAAAAATGTAAGGGGTACCATAAAAGTTTTCAAAAAAGATCAATTTCTTTAAAAAAACGCGTTGTTACCCCTACATTTTATGTTGCGAAATGGAAGTGGCAAGCCTACTCAACATTCATTAGTTTTTGGTATTGAGCAAAAGGTATTTAGACTGTATTTTAGCTGAACCAGAGGAAGGCTGTCAGAGATGCTAAAAGCGCTTTTGCAACGATTTTGGAAGTAAAATCGTACCAAAAATAATTTTAATGTTACCATTTGCCATGTAGTTTAAAGATCTTTTAAAATGTGTTTGCCTTCTGTATGTAAAGGCAAATTCTAAGCAAATCTGTGAGGAAATATGCTTTCCCTCTTCTTTTCAGAAAAATGCTGATGTCAGCATTTTTGTTGAGGTGCAAGGCTAATTATCTCGAAAATGTGCATGGCTACCCCTATTTTTCTTTGTGAATTCCAATAGCCCTTGTAAAGATCCACTTTTGCCGCGTGGTCCTTACCTGGCGCAAAAACCTTAGTTTGTATTTAGTAGGCACCATCCTTAAGACTGACATTCATTTACTGTTTATTTCAGCCATAATCATAAGGTTATCCTCAGTAACTGTTGACTTATAGTTAATTCAAAGTCATTATTTTTTAGGCTCTTAGCAAGAATGGAAAGGTTTATGGCAGTGACATAATGGTTGGAGTTATGCCTTGTATTGAGAAGGTAATTAATCAAAGTGGCTATGAGCCACTCAACTTGGAAAATGGATCGTTTTTAAACAGTGACAATTTTGATCCCACCAACTTGAGGTTTTAATCCGAAGGTTAAGTTAAAGTTAAAGCCCACTGGCATTGTTAAGAAACAGTGCAAAACACAATGGTAAGAGTGTACACAAGGAGATGTAACACTGTTGAAAACATTTACATTCACAAAGTCATCGGTCTGTGAGACTGAGTTATCTTTGGTCGAGAGACTGAGGCAATAACAAGCAAAGCGCCACTTGTCCAACCTCCAAAGAAAGTAATTATAGTTCTCATTTTCATATTTCTCTAATTTTTTTGTTCCCAGCCATGAAGTACTAGAGATTTTTTTTCTCTTTTTGATACCTTCTCTCATCTTAGAAATTTTGAAAAAATGCGTTCAGCGTAGAGTCACTATACCACAAGGACAGCAACATACTTCCATCCTTGTGTAATGTCGTTTTCTTCTAATTATCAACTTTTTGTTCCTCATTTCGCCATGGCCATATTTATGTCTATTTATTTATATTATCATATAAATAAACAGCAGGACACGTCATTTGACTTCTCCTCAATTCTCTCAACTGTTGATCTTTCAAAACACTTAATCACCGCTTGAATTATTTAAAGATTCATACAGCTCGCTAATTTTGTTACTTTCAGCGTCTTCTTTTTTCTTTTTCGGCAATCGAGTATGGTTAAACCTGAATGAGCAGGCACTTTCGGAAAATGAGCTATTTTCTTACAAGAGACTTCAAATTACAGGTAGCTTCTGTTTATAAAAATGTTCGCGCGAGAATTTATTTTAAGTAGAGCACTTGTGCGATAAAATATCGAGTACTTATGTCAGAATTCAAAGAATAACTAACTTGACACGGTGCAACCGACCGTGAAATGGGCTTTAACAGCAGATGTTCAAAACCCATCCAGGGGGGAACTCCCATATGCAAAGGTTGAGGAATGCTCGTCATCTCAGGTACAAATCAAGGATTCTGGTCTCACTTAGGGTGTTGACGATGAAACATCACCATTTTTAGCTGTCAAAGTATCATTTAGGGTGCACTTGAAGAAATTATAATTTAAAAAAATGCTCTTATTTAATGCACCTATTAATGGTTTGCTTTAGAAATTTGACATTTTCAGGTTTTCAAATGTCAATTTCCCCACCCTTGGGTCTCCAATATAAATCAAATTCCCACCCCTGGGGACCACAAATTGTATTTTTTGTAGACACAGAAATTATAGTGTAGAATTCTAAAATTGACACAGAAGTATCAAAAAGTAAGATTATTATTAAAAGCACTAACTTTTCATTGTTGGTGAGATCTGGTGCAGGTTTCTGGATTTATTTGTATGTCATTCAACTGATGTTTGTAACTGAGGTCCCGAATTGACCAGAATTTCATTTAAATTGACATTTGGAGTATACAGCAAATCTATAAACACAGAGAATGTCGAAAACATATGGCAGGGTGGCATCTAGTGAAGACATGTAAGTAGGAAGTAAATTTTGATCCATAAATGAGCTTAGCTTTTATACAAATATTTCTTAAAGCTGAAGGAAAAATATCTTATGTCAGAAGAGCGTTAAAGACAAAGCACTGATGGGCATAAAAAACAACATTTTTGGGGCAAAATAAGCAACACAATACTCCTTACAATGTACTGTACTTTCGTTCAGCCATCTTTGGATGCGGGAAACTCGCTCAAATGTATTCTAGGTATTTTCCAAGATGACGCACCTCTCGTCACTCATTCCCAGATCCTCTCAACTTTTCAAGATGGCAGTCAAATCAAATTTCCCACCCTAGGGATTGTTGTGGATGTCAAAACCCCAACCTTCGTGCGCTTTACAAAGTCTAATTCCTGTGGTTGCCCGACCCCCCATCCTGGGGCAAACCATTGATAGGTTTTATTTCTGTTTTTCAGGCTTAATTTCTGCTGCTCTCTCACAGTTAATTATGCAAGTCGGGTCTACAAGTGCCCACAGGATCCTCTTTTAAACAATAGTTAGTAATCGAACTTGTTCCATTTTAAAAGATATCTTTTAGGGTTATAATGAAGCTCAGGCAACATCCACATAGGTCTCCCGTAGGAGTTAAATTCAAAATTTTCCGAAGAGCATTCCTTGCAGCTTTTTCATATGGAAGCTCCCCCCGGGTTTCCAAATGTGTAACGGGAAGTGAAGGAGTGATGGAGTGAAATCGGTCCCACCACTACAACTTGGAAAATAATCAATATTCTCCAAGTTAAAAATTAGCTAAGTATAATGTTACACAAACTTTAACACACAATTTGTAAAATCCCAAACACTTAGGTTCAGCTACAAGCTCAAGTACTTGATCCTGTCTTGAAAGACATGAACTGTATAATATTTTCAAAGATTTTATTTCAGATTTGCTTTCAATAACAACAAACTATGTCAGCGTACCTAGCTACTTGCCGTTTCTGGCATTAATTGTCATATTATTTTTAGAGACCATTTTTGTCTTTCTATTGAATTACCGGTAACTGCTGACTGTTAGTTGGGATTATCGAACAATAAATTCATTTTACTTGTGCAGTCACTACAGCAACAGTTCATAAATACTAGTTTTGTTTTTCGGTAGATAAGGTTTTTGGCATGTTCACCCACTCTCAGTGTAATGTAGCCTGTTTAAGAACAAATATTAAGCAAAGTAACAGATAAGTAAAGTAAAATAAAAGGTGTGGTAAAACTAAAGATGATATTTTCTAATGTGTCCTGTGGAACTATATAAATGAGTAAAGGGTTGTGACCAATTTATCATTGAGCATGACTTCCTCCAATCTCTTAGGGTGTCATACAGGCTTTTGGGAAAGAGAACATGCACACACCATCATCATTGGACAGGAATGAACCCCAAGTAACATCCCCACCATCTAGCAAACCAGCTCCAGTTCGACCACTGACTGCAGCTTATCAGGCAGCAAGAAGTGACCATCAGGTAATTTAAAGAAGTCTGTGTACAGGCCAGGTGCTGGATCTTCCTTTGGGGTGAGAAGGGAAGTAAGGCTTTTTTGCATGTTGGCGTTCAAATCTGGAATGGGATACCAACTAGTCTCAAGGACTTATCCAAAAACTCTTTTAAATAATTATTAGAACAATAGTCATTGAAAATCTAGAAACTGAAAACTCCTCTGTCAAGATAGATACCATAATTGATGAGATGAAAGATTAAGAATTCCAACTGAAGTAAGCTAGGTCCAGTTTTCTTCTTTCTAATTCTTATTTTCTAGTTTTCCTCTTTACACATTGTCATTTTTATTCTTGTTTGTAATGTTTATTTAACTGTGTACAGTCTGGCTTGCCACGATTAGCTTCTCACTATTTGCAAGCCAGCTTAGTAATTTAACTTAATCAGTGTATGTTGTAAATAAATAAATACTTGAAACTTGAAACTTAGAACTCCTGTAGAAAAAGGATGGATGTGCTTGAGATTGTTTAAAAAATAGTAGTTTTGGTACTTCTTAGGGTCTGCACCAGTGCCAGAAGCTTTTGCTGCACCATTAAGGGTATTGAACCAAAACATATTTCCCAGGAGATAATGTGTTGTTTAGAATTGAAGGCCTTTGTGCAAAAAAGGCGTAGATCACTTTTTTGGGCCAATTGTCATTTTTTGCAGGGTTCAGCTAATTTTTGACAGACTGACTTGTTTTGACACGAAAAGCATCATTCCATAATTGTTTTTTGTCAATTTGCGCTTCGTTCTCCAGAAATAGCACATGCAGAAAAACTCAGTTTTCCTCTGGAGACCTTTTGTTCAACGAAAAACAAAAGAAACCTTTTGTTTCATTTAGTTTTATTAGTCGTATAATTACGCTAATCTGTTAGTGCTGCTTTGTTAGTGCAAGCATTTAAGGCATTGAACAGGGCGGATGTGAATTGTTTTGTTGTGACACCGGTTCGATACAAGGTAGACCAATTTTTTTGGGGTCTGTTTCTTACTTATTTCAAAAATAAAAACATCTATTTTAAAAAAAAAATTGCTGTTGAAGCTGCAAAAAGTAATTGTTTAAGTTCACGTCACATCAAAATCCACTGGTGAAAGATTCCCTCATAAAGACGCCGCTAGCAAGACAGAGGTTTATTTTTTGCATGTGTTATTTCTGGAGAACGAAGAAATAATCAACAAAAACAATTACAGAACGATACTTTTCATGTCAGAACAAGTCATTCCGCCAAAAATTAGTTCGCTGCTGCAAAAAATGAAAATCTGCTCAAACAACGATATATGCCCTTTTTGCATGAAGGCCTTAATTGTTTCCTCTTAGGGCTGAAAATGTTTCAAGCCATATGTATAAAACATACAGGATCTTGGTACCTCTTACCAGTTCTTTTCAAAGTTTCTGACGAGCACCACTGTCCTTTTGTAGAGGAGTGAATAGCAAGTAGGAGTAATGTTATATTGTCTATTGCCAAATGGTCTATTGTGGGAAATTCTCTCTGGTTGTCTGTAATTTATGGTTGACTGACAAATAAGCCAGACAACTTTCTTGTACACCATCACTTCTTGTTTAAGTTACTTTCTATTTTCTGTTAATAGCCAAACTATATTTGTGGGATTGCAGAAGATCACAAATACGTCCAACTATTGCTGGTTTTAAGACTAGGATAAAATTAAAATTTGAGATGGAAAAGTATATCTGTACTAAAAACAAAACTTTGAAGAAATTTTACTAAAAATGGGCTCTAATATTTACGTAATGTATCAAACACGAGAGACAGTGTTTCATCAGGATATCCAAACACCGAGAGGAGAGTTGAAAATACGACGCACAGCAGAGTATTTTTGACGAAATTTGAGGTGTTTGGATAGCTAATGAAACACTGTCTCAAGTGTTTGATATATCTTCTCAATCGAAACAAAAACTAAGGAGTAAACAGAGAAATGAAATCGTCAAAATCTATGCAAATTAAGACCGGGTATCCAAACCTCCTTCACGGTTGTGATTCCTTTGTCTTAACTTGATGAATTATTAATGAGTTTAAGAATGTATAATATTAATCTCTCTATATGTATAATTTTGCAGTATACATACTTTTCCACACATTAGCTAGTTTTATTTCTATTTATAAATAAGTTAAAAGATAGGGAAATCACGTTAGTAAGTCCAACCTATAATGTTATTCACTTTTAAGTATTTCAATTTGCTATTGGGCTATGCTAAGTCTGTAAGGTGACACTATTTTTAGCATTAATTTGTTCAGTAGTCATTTTTTTTGGTTAGTATATGTAATATTATAAGTATCGTGTTTAGTTTTGTTTCTGTGGTATGCTTTATTTTGTAATGTAAAGCATTTTTTTAATAAAAAATAAATAAAATAAAAAAGTCTCCCACTCAAAAAAAAACCCACTCCCACCCCTCCAAAGTCAAATGATCCACGCTTTATATGTTAATATTGCTTTGACATTGTAATGGCAGGTTGTACCAGATGGAAGTAGAACTCCACAGAAAGATTCCAACTTTGTTTCTAAAGCAATGGAGTACATGTTTGGCTGGTGAATAATGATACAGAAGATACAAAGACTTAAATCTTTCTTCTACAAATGTATAATTATCATTCGTAGCATACTGATTATGGCCTTATGGTCGGTATTTATCATAGAGTAATGTTAGTGTCAAGAGAAGTTATAATCTGTAGTTATATAAATGGAATCAACTTTCAAGTTCCATATATCAGGAGATGTATATTCAAATTCTGTTAATGCAATGTGCAGCTGAATCAACCAACTGGCAAATTTCAGTATCATAACCTCATGTAATATTGTGTGTTGTTATGTCTGGATTATTTTCTCTGTTTTAATTTTGACTAGATTGCAACATGTAAAGAGCTAATAAAAAGCATTGAATAAACTTTTTGCATGAATTTCCTGTATTCTTTCAGTGGTAATTTATAAAAATATAAAAATATGGCAGCTGTTCAAAATTTACCACCCACAAGTCTATGTACAGGGAAAGCCATAATTTTGCTCCTGTGCTGATGACATAGTGTATCCTCTTTATAAGTTATTGCACTATAGATTGCTCTACTGCTGGTCAATTATTCTCTTCTTGAATTATTGGACCAGGCATACATGGGCAGTGTCCCGAATGGTCCCGCACAATCACTAGCTCTTGGAGACTTTATTGCACTTCTGATTTCTGTTTTGAGACTTCTCTTTACATCAGACGCAAGACGTCTGCGATCGTTGCATTTTTTTCTAGTCATACTGTGTTGCTTATAAAGGCACAGGGAGAGCATTGGCCCTCAGCCCTCGTATAGAACTGTACTGTTGACCTTTTTTTCTTTAATTTTTTTTTTTTTGCAAAAAAACAAATAAACAAACAAAGAAGGAAAAACCCTTGTGCTGGGTACTGTCTAGCCTGTGGGCAAATACGGTTCACAGTACTGCACTTTACCACTTTCGCTTCGTTAGTAACCCCCCCCCCCCCCCCGAAATAAGAGTCTGATGCATGAGACACACAAATTTTTACTCGCCATCTATATGACCTATATTTCTCATTGAAGTGAACTTGAATTAATTATTTTTTTAATAGCAATGCCTCCTACATTTTTACTCCAGATATCTCAAAACCCAGTATATAACTCGGATCCCGCACTAAAAGCTCGCAAACCAAGTATGACTCCTGGTTCGTCTGCATATCGTGGGATATTTCCCGTCTCCCCTTCTAGTGGTAGCCTGGGAACTAGGGTCTAATAATCCACCATTGTGATTGGCTGAAATTTTTATGACCAGTGTGAAAGACTATCCCAAATTATGTGCAGCTGTCAAGTGAACCATGAAACTTCAAGGCGTCTTGCGTTGAAAATATTTCCTGTTTGTAATCAGAGAAAACTCTCCTAGCCCCAGAACTTGAATGGGAAATCGGCTAGGCGATAAATGGACTCGATAGATGCACGTGAACCAATCTTTTGCCGACAACCAGCGTTGGTTTTCGAGCAAAAGACGCGGGTGAATATGAAAGTTATTTCTCGCATGCGCAGGAGAGATAAGCGCTATTATGAATAGTGTAAAGTTGGCGCTTGTTGAAACGGGAAAGAATTTCGGTGTGTTATCGCCCCGCTCATCGACTACAGACCCGAGAGATCGAATTTTGCGACAAAGGTTGTCTGAGGTAAGATTAAATGGTCGCTTTAAGTTCAATACAGTTGACTTTTTAGAAGATTTGGGCTAATTGTTTTCAATTTCAGACCAGCCGGCATTCCTAATTAAACAATCACGCATGATTGAAATTCAATACCTTGCGTCAAACGAATATCTGATACAAGCAGTATTTATTAAATGTAAAGTGGGGTTTTGTTTCTTCTATTGCAGGCCATTAAGTTTGCTTAGACTTTCAGAATCCTGCTTGAATTGAATGGAAATTTTTTGGCGTCACTTTTTTTAAGGTGCGTATGGTGTGGAGGTTGGCTGGCAACGCATCACTGAACCAAACATGGCTCGAAGTGACGAAACAGATTTGTTTACCGAAGAAAACATCTTGAAAACCGTGAGTAACCAAGGTTATTTGTTTATTGCGGGTTACTAATTGAATCGCATACAGTAATTTCGATTTATTTTAATCGTTAAATAGTCTCCTGTTTTAAAGATGAAAAAGGGAAAAGATTTCGTTTTGCGGGCAATGATTGCGTTCCGCGGGAAGTCGGAATTCGGAAAATTTAAAAGTTTTTTACTGTATTTATTTCGTCACGTGTTGTTATTGACCTGCTCAGAGGTGTCATTGTTGACCAATCAAATCGTGTTCCTGTCCAGAGGTAATTGTGACGTATTTTCTTGGAGGCCCGTAGAGAATTGTGGGAAACCCTTGGAACGATGTGTAGTTCGACAGCTTTGATGATCGGTGTTGGAGTGGGAATTTAGTGCGAGGATTTTCAAAACTGCACAATCAGCTGGGTTTGACAATTTTCAGGCATTTGTATGGTACAATCAAGGAAAATGACCTCTGGAACCATCAAAGGTAAAAAAATATCGGTTATCCTTGCTCGTTTCGAAGCATGCAGTTCTCTTTCGTCTGGTTGGGAGAACATCGAACATTCGTTGATTATGACTCGAACGTTTGCTTTGCAAGCACTTAAACCGTTCGCTTTTAGAAATATTTCTTTCAGTGAATAACTTCTCTTATATTCTTACAGTTTCACGGAAGCTTCCTCCGCCAGAACAAGACGGTAGATCGGTGAGTGACATTGTTTGGTTTCTCGAGTTGAAGCGCTTCGTTTTTAGCTGACCCATTGTTGTTCACTTCAAATAGAAGCGACATCTTGGCCCTTGATTTCAAATACTCTTTTACTAGTTCACTGCAGTGTCAGATTTGTTACCGACTGATTCATTTTCCACTTTGTTTTTGTAGATCGTTCCACAGACGAAGAAAAGGAGAACGCTGGAAGATTTCAACACGTTTTGTAGCCTTATTCTTGCGTACGAAGCCAGACAGGAGGTAAAGCTGGAATTGACTTATCATGCAATATGCTACTTTCTTCGGATGTTCTGTATAGTTAGGTTAAAAAGCTGACAAAATATGGCCTACAATTACGTTGCTGTGGCCTTAGTCTCATTTTGTGCTTTTCGTCTGAAGTTCGCGCTCTCCATCAAAACTGACCAACCTCTAGTTATTGATACCAACACTTACGTTGTTCAACGTGTTTCTTTGAATAAATTTGGTGCCTGATTTCTTGGTCTTGTGTTTGTAGGATGTTCGCCAGCGCAACAGAAGTCCAAACTCGCTAGAAAGTGTTTCGTCGAGTACGGATTCAGCATACAGCGAAACGGCATCTTCGCCGGCTAGTACGAGTGGCGACGAGA
The DNA here is from genome assembly GCA_022496165.2 of Catalaphyllia jardinei. Taxonomy (NCBI): domain Eukaryota; kingdom Metazoa; phylum Cnidaria; class Anthozoa; order Scleractinia; family Caryophylliidae; genus Catalaphyllia; species Catalaphyllia jardinei. The sequence continues at coordinate 3,372 of JAEMPF020004829.1, read as the reverse complement.
GATTGCTTGACGACGTCGACGAAGAATACAGCTCTGGTAAGAGAAAGAAGAACACATTCAGTCTTTTGGCGTTGTTCGCCACGCTATTCCTGGCTCAGTTGCTTCAGAAACTAGAGTTACTCAAGATTATTCTCTTTACTGTATTATTTTTGCTTTGAATCTTTGGATGTTTTCCTTGGTTTACGAACTAAGGGTGTCTGTTATTATTCGCAGATGATGAATATGGAACAAGATAACGTGCTACTGCCAAAAACCTTTCGCTGGTGAGTACTTTAGTTCATTTAAAAAGCTACGAGTTTTATTTCAGTTTTCCTGCGTTATTTTCATTTTACGCTGTACCTCTTATACGTGACATCGACGGAACGGAACTTTTCAATATTTGAAACGCTACCCAGTTGCACTAGGAATTCATTTATGTTGTATCTTCAGAGATGTTTTTTCATGCAACCACTCGTCGTATAGCTTTACACTCGAATGTCGGTTGTTTGTGCTTCTGGGTAACTTTTATACCTTAAATTTACGAGGCCAATCAAAATGTGATTACTGCAAAATGTGAACGAGTGATGGACGACAAAAAATTTAATTGTTTACAAAACGAACAAGACGACAATTTCTGTACTTGTATGAGAGACTAGGAGATTACCTGTTGATGACTGTCAGGTTTCAATTTTCCGAGTCCTTTTAGGTCTTTAGGACGATTAAGCATATTTTATATGTGAAAATCCGTACAAAAAGTTTCTTTCGCATGAAAAGTACGGTTACAAACAGCTCCACGTTTTGTCCTTGCATTTTTTCGTGTGAAAATCTTCCGGCAAAGCCAACACAGTAGTGATTCTAGTTTAGAAAATGCCTTCTGTTGCTGATTTTTACACCTCATGGTGGCTTATACACAACTATTCCTTTCCGTTTCAAAAGCGTTGTTACTTGATCAATCAAGAAACCTTGTTTTGGTTTTATTTCTGTTTATAAGGCCTTAGATGACGAGCGGTCATTTTCTTCGGTGTTAGTCGCGCTCGATTCGCGCGATCCCCGCTCAAAACCAATGCCTCTTTCGTAGTCATTTCTTGGTTCCTCCCTCTTCGTCTAATCGAGTGTTTTTAGCTCTCTATCCAAAACACAACGTGTTAGTCGAATTTATAATCCTTTCGCTACAGACGTTTGATGACGTCGGTGAAAAAGCCTATTGCGTTTGTGAAACGTTGTGTCGGTTCTTTGAATGCAAATTGCTGTCTATTATAGTTATTGCCGCTTTTGGATTGACTTCGTATTAATGTTATTCGTCTGCTTGCTTTCTCAGGACGACCCATGATCGAGTGTTCGGAGTGTCTGACATGGATTCACTTATCCTGTGCCAAGATCAGAAAATCGAACGTTCCGGACGTCTTCATCTGCCAGAAATGTCGGGACGCAAAACACACGATGCGACGTTCGAATCGAGTGCGAACTCAACCAAAGACTAAGGCGATCAATTTTAAACCGTAGTTAGTGGTTCTTTATTTTATGATACCTCACCAATCGTAATAACGGCAATATCTAGTTCTCGTTCAGTTCTCGCTTTCATGCCACTATATAAATTTGTAATTAATACGATACACTAAAATGAGTGTGGCGGGCGAATCACGTTTACTGAATGGGATCATGGAATATTGTTAGCCGTTTTTTGCCCGCTTCGTTCGACGAAGTAGTTGGAGTGTTTTTCTCTGGGCTGTATAGAGTTCCACGTGTAAATTTCTTAACAATTTCAAGGAAAGCCCAGTTTTTCATGAAACCCTGTACAGAAGTGCGAAAATGTTCGATAAGAGTCACTGAAGAGTATATATTTTATGAAATACTACATGTAGATTTACATGCACCGCGCGCGCGCTTTCAAGCCTGTTCGTATGTTTGGTAGTCCGTCTTTGGACCGCGTCGTTAAGGTTTGTACAAAAGAATAATAAAGGAAAAAACTTTATACTTAATTCTCTGGTTCTCGTTCCTTGTGTTCTCCGGAAAGGGTCCGGTTGCGACTGAAATACTAAGAAGATCACGTGATATCCTGACATTTTAACCCAAGTTGGGAGGGGAAGGGATTTACCGTTCTGCTGGGAAAACGTTTTTGTTATATACTGGCGGTTTTAAAATTATTAGGTGAAAAGGACTGGTCTTATTCAATTCCTGACCTTGGTGACGTCACCGCTCTAAATAAATTTCGAATGTGCATCAATTAGCCCCAAGTTCATTAGCCCTATAAGCTAAGTCGATGGAAAAAAAAGCGACAGCCGCCAGAAATACGTTAGGCTCGACTGCCAGCCGCTGTTCAAGAAAGGGCACTCACCAAGAAATGTCTGCGTTCGCAGGCTAAACTGTATTGCTGGTTTTCAGTGTCATGCCATATCAAAATAAAAAATCAAAACCGTATTTGGGAAAAGAAAGAAGGCAAGTATGCAAAGGCTGTGGCCAAGATTCAGGTCACAGAGTTAGGGTACGCCCAAAATTCTGTAAACTTCAAAATTTCGTTTTCACCGGAATTTGGATCTTGAAGTATTTTATTTTATTTCCGTTACTATAAGTAAAGCTCTTTCTCAAAACGAGTTATTTTTGCCTTCGAGAAAATATGTTTTGAGAAGAATTTGTCCAATTCCACTGAAAGTCTCAGTAGGAACCTGGGAACGAGTCTATGTTTCAAACAACGAAAAGCAAGCAAGATATTGGCCAGACCGTGGGTTGGTGTTCGAGTGTATTGCCTTTCTTGTCTGTATATGTTTGTTTCTTTGACAGACTACGACTCGTCCGACTTAAACTCCGTGGTCTGTTAATCTGCGTCGCAGACGCTACCAGCGGATTATTAAAAGGGGCATCACGTTATTTGGCAACTTTATATAAAGCTAGAAGGTGTCTTCACATCAACTAAATTCCAAAAATAATGATCTAGTTTTGTTATAAAGACTATTTGAAGGTCCTGAAACTGTTTCCTGTCGCCTGTCGCTACGGATAGCATGGATGGAAATGGATTGAAACTTAAAAAAAGTTGGCCAATTTTTTGAGTTTGGATGCTACGTGTTCCAAAAATCCTCAAGAAATTTATTATGGTTAGCCCTTTCTGATAAGATTCAGTTGATCTCTTCGTCGTAGTTTTACATAAGCATTTTGTTTATGATTAAAGCCTCAAATTGATTATTTTAGCACTGAATTGACCTAAAACAGCAAAATCCTCGTGACACTGTTCCTTTCACCGACTACTCGATTGTATCGATATTCCCTCTGCAACGCTGGCTATGGTCTGTTAGCCGTTAACCCCTTGTCGATTAATTAGTCCCTTGCAACTTACCCTCCACCGAGCAACCAGAAGTCGATTAGCCCCGGATTCACGCTTGAAGAACGAGAAATAGCCGG
>JAEMPF020005409.1:0-35000 GCA_022496165.2 Catalaphyllia jardinei | reverse complement strand
GGATGCCCAAGGAATGCGGTAAAGTTTACAGTGGCGAAACCGAAAACCGTTTCAGAGCATACCTGGGAGACCAGCCTCAATCCAGTTAAGAACAGAGTAAAGTTTCACTGGCACGTACACATAAACAGGGATAGTAAATCTAAATTTCCCAGCGAGGATGTCCAGGGTAAAAACAAAAAAGGCACGCATTCAAAAAATAGCGGACCTCTGAGGGATTAGTTTCAGGGCTGATCAGTAGAACAACAGAAGATAGAAATTCACCAATCCCAGCCCAGCTACCAAGATTTACTCTAGTGTAACGTAAACAAAGATTCGGTTCTAACTAGCCTAAGGGGGACTACTAGATTACCTTGGGTAGAAGCCCTATATGGGGATTCACTCTCTTAACTTGATGATCTCTTGGTTCAGCTGTTACATTCGTTATGGTCAACATCAGTATTTTTTGTCTTGCACTCAGTTGAAAAGCAACGCTTTAAGGTCCAGGTCAAAAGTCGAGCTTCATATGAGACGAAACTAAGCTGAGAGGGCGAAATAAGTTCATGATAAGTTCGACGCTTCACTCAGCTGAGAATTAAGATCGAACGTCACCTTCTATCCGACTGAATCCGTCCATCAAATATCCGAATTAAGTTCGACATTTGACCCAACGGTCGAGGTTTACCCGTTTGGATGGATTAAAACTTTCAGTTTATTTCGTCTCGTGTAGAGTTCAACGTTTGTCCCGCGCCTTAGGTTGCGGCCCTTGTCGTACTGAGAACAGAGAGGAGCATGGATGGGCAATGAACTAGCTATGAACTCCTTCAGTCAACCAAACCCTCTGACTGAGGAATCCAGATCAACTTTGCTAGAACAGTACATATCATAATTACTTATCACTAACATTTAAAGCTGGTTGCAAAGCGATTCTTCGAAGAAGCGTGCGCAATTTAGTTTTTACTGAACTCATTTTCATTGTACTTCTCAGCAATATTACTCATTGTGTTTACTAAAAAGAAATAAAATCCTGGGTCTCTGGGAAACATATGCTCATATCATTCTTTTTAAAACGGCACTATTTGCACAATTTTTCTTTCGTGTAAAGAGTACGGAAATGGAAGTAAACATTAACCGAATATCGTTAACTGCCTCTTGTAAGCTACTCGCTAACTATTTAAACTTGATAAATGTTTCAAAGGATGCGTATGCTCATTGAAATACTGAATATAATATATCTGCAAAACTAAGATAAGCAAAAATATCCCTATGTTATAAATTTTTTTCTATTTTTCCTTTTTTCCGAGTTCTTACCTATAACTTACACTTGCATCTTATAAAGTCATGTGCGCAAGCGGTTGAAGGCCCCATAGGGGCCACGCTATGTGTGACAAACAGACTGCTGAGTATTGAGTTCCGATTCTAATTCTAGTTCTTATTTAGCTAGTGTTTTCTCTACCGGGGATGGGGGGGGGGGGGTTGTTCTCTATATCTAATCCAGACATCGTTGGCGCTTGTCTTGCTACTACAGTCGAACCACCCAAAATGTGAAGGCAAGGTGGTTGCTAAAGAAGGTAGTCGCTTACGAGAGCTTAGACCATAATCGGTCAAGATGTTTCCTTATTAGAATACAGTAGCTGTCGAGACTTGATCCATGCGCCAATGCCGATGCAATGTTTTATTGATTTTAAGGTCAATTTCGAGAACAAAACTCCGGTTCTTCACATTGAGAAATTTCCGTATCTTCATGTGTACAGGACAGAAATACGATAATGTTGCAACACCTTGTTATTCACGTTTCGCTCCTTTATCTGTCAAGTGTTCGCTTACGGGAGGTTAAAGACATATATGTTATTTACCGGGCGTGAGGGCCGTGTGGGATAAAACTGTGCCCGAGGTCTTGAGATGCTTGAGAAAAAAATAAAAAGGAATATTTCCAGTCAAACTTCAGCTCTGAAAGTAGTCTTGGTCGTTTACGAGAGGTGGCACCTTACAAGAGGTTCCCAATGTAGTGATCTGACTTGGAAACTTCTGGCATTTTGGAAAACTGGTCGCTGACGAGAGATGGTCGCAACCGGAGGCCGGTTCGATCCCGGGGTTCGACTTATAATTATTTTTTGTCAAATGAGCTGCGTCAAGATCTCGTCTATATGTTAACGCGGAAGAGGGCCGTATCCTATGATTTACTCCAAGCTTATATCACTTGTTTTCGCAATCGAAGAGTTGAACTTGAATTGATCGGCTGGTTGCTGGCGTGTAATCAACCTCCATTTTTTGTGACCAATGATGGCTGTGTAGTCTGTAGACGCTTTTTAGTAACAATCTCTGGTTTTATGGAGTTGACTCCTCTGGAGGTAATGATTTTCCGTATCGCCATTCGTATTTCCATCATGCGCCAACAGTAAATCAAGGGATTTAATGCCGAGTTGATAAATATTGATGTTACCGTGTAGAGGTAGGCGGCCTTTGATTGAAGTGTTTCTCCGACCGCAAGTTCCACCAACATAACGAGTAGAAATGGAAAGTAGCAGAGGAGAAAAAATCCTAGAATGTATAACATGGTTATTGTGGACCGCTTATATCGTACCATATCAATGTTTTTGTTTCGATTGTTGTCAGGCGACCTCGTGAAACACTGCTGCCTAATTTGCAGCTGATGTCGACGCACCAGTCTATAAATCATGATGTATGCCAGAAACATTATTGCCGACGTTATAACCAGGAAATTGACGGCAATTATTCGAAGTATTTTCCTGTTCACAACAAAAAATCTCAATACAGTGATTGTTATCCAGAGCAACCAAAAACTCAGAACTAATTTGGCGATTCCTCGCCTGGTCACAATGTCATGGTACCGCAGATGAAGGTGAACGGCTAAGAATCTTTCGACGCTGATTGCGGTTATGGTGAATAAGGAGACTCCGGCCAGAAGCCAGCCGAAGGACTCGGACACTGCCCCTGCCACGCAGTGTACCTTTATGTCGCCTGCCATCTGCGAGATGCGCCACGCCGAAAACGAAGGCTGGGCTAACACTCCGACGGCCAGATCGGACGTGGCTAAAGACATCAACAGCGCATTGGAGGGCGTCTGAAGCGATGGTGTCTTCCACACCGCTAGTATAACAAGCACATTTCCAATTATACCAGGAAGGAGAAACACACAGTTCAGAACAGAACAAATAAGATTATGGACGAACAAGTATTCGGGATCTTCGACAGAGTCAGTTAAAAATCGGCAAGGATTCTCAGAGTCGGTCGCCGATTGGTTCTGATTCATTGTGGTACGGTATCACCTCCGATTAACAAGACTTTTGTACAAGCTTGTGTGACGGTGAACTCGAAAATGTCCGCTTTCCTGGACTGAAGTGGGAAGTTAAGGCGGCAATCAGCTTGGTGTCAAGAAAACGAACATTCCCGTCGACTCCTTTATGTTATTAATACTTGATGCTCCATTGTTCGGGGCGGTAATTGTAAAAATCATGAATGTCGATCTGCCTCCGGCGAGTTGCTTGTTAAGTGCAGGTTGATCTATTATTCCATTCAATTTCGCACCAACATGACATTTTAAATTGAATGTATTGTCAGAGTGTAATTAAATTCAATATCGTGCCCAAAAGGGAATTTAAAGCGAGGGCGGATTTAATGGATCGCGGGAGAGACTGAAGACATTATTACTTTGGCTCTTTTGTATTTATGACAGCGGTGAGGAGTGAATTGATTGTCCGGCAAATGGGTCTTGTCGGCGAAGGCGACGAGGTCCGTGGCAATAAATCACAAATAATAGTGTACTTTACTGTGAAAAGAATATTAATCTCTGGTAAACAATATGAAAATGTAATGGACTAAAACACGATGCATAATTTAAAGATGTGGTGGCTGTGGGAACCTGGAAAAACTTCAAGAAGGAAAAGCAGGCTTTGCTTAGGAATTTTTGAAAGTAGTGTTTCATGATATCTGCATCCTGGTGGGAAAAGTGTGAAAGTTAAGATCATTTTTATCAGTCAATCGCCAGCGCATTTATCTATAGCCCTATGTGTTGCGCTATGATTAAATTCCGTGTATGTACGGAACGTGGCAAATCTTGTTACAACTTCCTCAATCTAATAATCCACCGAAATTGTTGACGGAAATTTCTCAGAATCACAGCCTTTAAAGCCAGTCGATTCCATTATTATTCTATTTCTGTTAAGCGCATTTTTATAACAGCCGTTAAGAAGCCGATTTATTCATAACAAGATTGATCGATTTCGGATGTCGCCAACAAAAATACCGCAGAAAACAAAAGTTACAAAAGGTAATGGTTTCTCAGACACATCGCGATGTGAAGGTTTTGAGGAAAAAAGTTATTCAGTAAATTGCAGGTCACTCTTTGAAACTGCTAAGCTCGTTAATTTTTAAATATCTTTAAATGTTATTTCATAAAATTGTGTTGATTGAGTGGCAGCGCTTGTGGCAGCGTTTAAAAGGGAAAATTGCCATTGCTCCCTTCTAATGTCTGAAAATCGGTGTCTTTTGTTATTCAAAACGTGTCGTGCTGATACAATGGGGACTTTTTTAATCGCATTCAACTCGATTTAGGTAGCAAATGAGTAAATAATATAGTACCATCGCTTTCAGAATATACATTTTACTCCTTATGGCTTTTATGCGACAATAGCGGGCTTCAAATCTGAGTAAAAGCGAACATAGAAACAAAGAAAGGAACTTTCCTCGGCAATCTTAGTTACTTTCAGTAAAGCCATACCAGTAATTTATTCTTTTTGCAAATTTTGTCTGATAATTATTTTAATTCATTATGGAATTTCCGACTGGAAAAAAGTAGACATTCCTTCAAGGTTCAGTAAACGAAAGCGTAAATGCCGAACTCATGAGAACCCACACGCTTATCGTTAAGAGTAGGGCATGAAGTTCCAGGTATTGTGGTCTGGCCTTTGTCCGTTATACTGAGGGTTGGTTGGTAAATGCTCGGAGATATTAGCTTTTAGTAAATTCTCAGCTCCGACTATTGCATTTCTAGCTTTTTGATTGGCCAAAAAACTCCGACTATGAGCCAATAGTCGGAGTTTTACGTCATATGGAAAATAGTGCGCCAAATTTAAAATTTTTCGCTTTATAAAATTGTGGAAATAAATATCGGCGGCAAAACCCGATTTGAGAATTTACTAAAACAATTATTCCATTCGCCCTTGTTGGATATGAAGTGATTATAACCAACTCGCGCTACGCGCTCGTTGGTTATTTTATCACTTCATATCCAACGCGGGCTCATGGAATAATTGTTATATACATGTGCTTATTTACTACGATAAAGCTACTCTAAAATCCGAGGGTAAATAAAGTATTCACTCACTCACTTTTTTGGCCCTGGTCAGTGACACCTTTGTTTTTGACCAGATGCGAGAGTTTGGCTATTATGTTTTATCCGCGGAGCACAATAACCACAATTCAGTCGATGTATCGAAAATGGCGGAGGGTTGCTGGGGTCCTGTAAGCAATAGAGGCCGGACCCAGTAGTAGCAATAAAAGTATCTCTGAGAACTTTCATTTGATAGTAGCGTTCGACCGTGCTCAAAAAAATGGCCCGACTACGGTTTACCAAACATGGTGAACGTGAGCCCTTGAAAAGGGCAACCTGCAAGCAACTTCTCCACCTCTAGAGGAGTAAACTGTTTGGGAGAAAAATTTAAATGCAACGAAGCATTAAGATACGAGATGTTGCTTGTAAGCTTAGTGTTCCAGATAATTGGTAGGCTGCGAACACAGGCAAATTTCCGGCAAACCGGATGCTCTTGAAGGCGTAAGTCACACACCCTACAGGATCAGCTACATGGCCTGACAAATTAATTGAAAATTCGTAATGATTTGGTGAAAGCAGTGAGAACTGATCTACTCTAATTACTTGTTGACACCCTGCATAGAAAGCTTTTATGTATTCCCTATTTTCCAATTCCCCAGAATTCACTCTGTTTTCCCCCAAATTTTGCAAAAACTATAGTTGAGCTCTTGGAAGATTTGCATATTCCCAAGGGCATTTCACCACAATAGTTTATGCAACATTTGGGGGCAAACAGAGTGAATTATGGCGAATCGGAAAGTAGGGAAAGTTAAACCCCTAGCTATGCCACTGGAAAAGCAATAACCACGTTACAAAACTTTACAGTTGCAGGTTTTATTATTACTATTATTAAACAATCAACGATATCGGCGAAGTGACAGCATGTTACGCCTCTTCCAGCATGCACGCCGGGAGCTACCAATCACCTTGTTGTACAAGTGACCCTTTCTCATACCACGGTTTTTCCGGCCAGCAGCGGTCAGTCCACGCAGCTCACGGTGCTTGTGGACTGGTTTGCAGATCCAGTTGACTCTTGGGTCTCGACGCACTGCCTTGTGGAATGGGTCCACCATTATGACTTCAAAGAATTTGTATGTGGAGTCTTCTGCCACCCAGTATGAGCTGAGAACTCGCAGGTTGCCGCAGTATCGGCCAGCACGCTCCTGTGAAAAAGGGTGCAGGCCAGTCAGTATACATGTGCATGGTCAGTACAAGTGAAACTACAGCAAAATTCAGAGCAATGCAACTTTTGTTATCTCAAAATTTGTAAATCTTCTCTGTCCTGGAAAATTCAAGTTCACAAAGCTTTACAAATCACTGGCACTCAACTAGAAGCATTTGCATTGATGACAGTTGCAGCCACCTCTCGTAAGCCACCTTCTCTCCTCAGCAACCAGTTTTCTAAAATACCCAACATTTGAGTCAAATCCCTATATTTGGAACATCTTGTAAGTAACCACCTCATATCACAGCTGTGACCACTGTTAGAGCTTAAGGTTTCAAATTTTAATTTGTAACCTCCTTGACCACGCAACAGATAATAGAGCGGAAATTGGATGCTAATGGGGGATGGAGGGATGGGGAGCAGGGATGGTGTAGTGGTGAGAGTGCTCGCCTTCCACCAATGTCTCCCGGGGTTCGATTCTTGGACCGGACTCATGTGTGGGTTGAGTTTGTTGTTTGTTCTCTACTCTGCTCCGAGAGGTTTTTCTCCAGGTACTCCGATTTTCTCCTCTCCTCAAAAACCAATATTTCCAAATTCCAATTCGATCCTGGAATGCACGGACATTTCTGAACGAGTACTTGTGAACTCCTTGGTGCTCCGCGAGTAAACAAATTACATTTACAAATATTACACTTTATCACATTCCTGGGTAGTACATTGTGCAAGAGACAAATTTCTCAATGGGAAGTACCAGGTTATTTCTCAAAATTGACTTTTCACATGAATAACACATTAGAAACATGGGCTTTGTCTCTGCATCAACCATATGCTACGCGAGATTTTGACCCAATATGGTCTCAGAGGCTCTTGTAAATGACCACCTCCTGTAAGTGAACATCAACAGCTGTGGGCTTCACATTTTAGGTGGTTGCTTACAGGCAGTTCAACTGTATTTTGGAGACTAGAGCTAATCATAAGAAGTAAGTCTAAATGTAATTCTCAAATTAGTTTGAAGGTAAGGATTTTCCTCCTCCATCCTCGTAATCCTGTATTTGAAACAAATTGGTTTTGCAATTTTTTTGGCATATTTGGAAGTATCTGGCAATATGCATAAACAATCTGCATAAACAAGTAAAACCTAAACATACAAACCGATCAGCAGTTTTCTGCTCATGTGCAAAACAAAGTCTTTATTGATTTGGCAATATTATATGAAAATTAAGAAAATCAGGAAATTGTCTGGCTAAGAGCTACGTATATTATAAACCATGCAACTAGCTTCAGTTGTGACAATCATCTTGCTTACTGTTAGTGTTAAATGCAGATTTGTCCATGTGGGAATGAGTACAGCTGTAGTTAAGAAGTGATGGTACATACATGTAAGTAAACACAAGTATAAGTAAACACAAGGTTACCAACCTCAGCCACAGATCGCAAGCTCCTCTGAAATTTCAACTGGTTTACTCCCTGGTTGGCTGGTTTGCCATACGTTGCACCCTTAGGTACTGGGCGCTTGCGTCCTCCACGCCTCACACGTACACGGTAGACAACATATCCTTGCTTTGCCTTGTATCCCAGGCGACGTGCTTTGTCAGGGCGCATTGGTCGGGATGCTCGATGGATGGCATTTAGTTGGCGATATTGCCAGCATCGTACACGCAATAAGAAACGCAAAAGATCGGACTGTTTCTTTTTAAAGAGCTCCTCAAGGTATTTGTATGCTCCCATTTTTTACTCCTGGATCAGCCTTGTTCCGTGAAATAAGAGAACAAAATTAATGGTAATCACAAAGTTCAAATACTCATTTGCACGAGACTTAGTTGTTAAGATTCGGCACTTAAAATACACACTAAAAGTTCTGTTCCATATTTTTGGAAGCAGACATTCCATAATTTTGGTCCCTCCAGAAGTCTAAGAGGTGGTAAACGTTGTGTCTGAGTCACTTGCCACAGCTTCTTTATTTTTTAACAATTAAGCTAACCCCAGTTGTACAAACAGTGTACAACACAGTCTGTGGGATATCTTGTAGTTTGTATAATAAACAGAGGATATTACAGGGTGGCTTGAAGATATGAATTTTCATGTGGTAAAATATCACAAGGAAATATAATTCATATCTTCAAGCTACCATGCAATTTTCTTTTTTCCTAATAAAAAATTTACTTTACCACTGTTTTCATAACCAAACAAGTAAAAGCGAGACATGATGTCATCATGTCCTTATTAGTGAAGATACATTACAAAAAATATACCACTTGGGTCCCAAAGGTAGTTTAGCATGAATTTTACAAGTGCACTTTCCAGTAGAACACTTGTGTCATAATAAATTACGGTTTTGCAGCATAGTTTGTCAAGTCAAGAATTATCTGGTGGAGAGCATTATCCACCGAATAAGTCACTATCCAGTGGGTAAAGTTTGACTAAACAAACTGTGCTACTACACCGAAATTTGTTACAGACTCAGTAGCATTATCCAAGCTTTGAACAACTTGTCCCTAGCCCATAAACAGGGAACTTCTACAACTGATGAGGCATAAGAACCCAAAAAAACTAGCAACAAGGTCACTCCAACATTAAACACTTAAATTTGCTTTGTGAATTTCCTAAAGACTAAAGTGAAGGCTCTTCATATTAACATGAGCATTAAACGTTTTTACACTGTAAAAACACTTTCAGTATATGTATATCATTCAACAGCCTTCATTTTAAAGTCACTAAGTGCTGATGCGTTGTTCGAGTGTCCTTGCTGTAAGCATTTACAAAACAATTCTAACAACATGTCAATGTTCAAGCTGTATTGTCAGAAGCACTTTATTTTGCTAGGTCTCCGTGTCAAATATTTGGACGAGGAGAGATTTGCCGACAAAATTTGCCAGTGTTACACATTAACATCGATGGTCACATAAAACTGTACACAAACAGATTGGCTTCTCCAATCAAAATATAAAAGCAGTATCATAGGGAGCAATTTCTGAAGATCAGTTTTTTCCGAGTATGATAAAGAGTCCAACGGTTTCATTACCATACAAACACAACAAAAGACTTCCCTGAAATTGGCGAAACTTTCAGCCATTGCTCCGAATATTTGGCTACAAAAGGATTTTAACATAACGCAAATTTAAAAAAGGAAATAATTTGTATCATATTCATTGCCTGATGCCGAGATTAAAGCGAGGATCGAAGACGATTTGTTGAGTTAGCTCTCTTACCTCTGATCGGAGAAGAGCAGGGAAGGAAAGAGAGCCCACGAGAGATACAGCCTCGTTCTGATGCAGTCTCGCGCATGTGTATTGAGAAACATCACGCACGCCGCCATTTTGTCAAGCAAGGTCTTGTCAAATGCTGAAGTTTGTCTTTGTATCGTCAATTTCTGACTTTTGTACGGTGCAAAAAAGCTGTTTTCCTTTCAAATGAACCAGGCAGACAAGGGAGAAGAAGGAAACAGAGAGGAGTGGATGACAAAGTTGACAGACATGAGATTTCAGCGAGCGGACATGAATCGTTTGATTATGGATTACCTGGTAACCGAGGGCTTCAAAGAAGCTGCAGAGAAATTCAAAATGGAATCTGGCACCCAGCCCTGTGTTCCACTGGAAAATCTGGACGAAAGGATTAAAATCAGAGCTGCAGTTCAGCGCGGAGACATCGAAGAGGCAATTGCGCTTACGAACAAGCTAAACCCGGAAATACTTGACTGCAAGCCACACTTGTATTTTCATTTGCAGCAGCAACGCCTGATCGAGTTAATTCGCGATAAAGACATCGAATCAGCTGTTGACTTTGCTCAGAATCAGCTCGCTGATCAGGGCAATGAATCGCCTGAGTTTCTGGAAGAATTAGAGCGGACAATGGCGCTTTTGGCGTTTGATAATCCAGAGGATTCGCCAGTTGGCGAACTGCTCTGCCCTTCTCAGAGACAAAAGGTTGCAAGTGAATTGAACGCTGCCATTCTAGAGGCGGAACATAAAGAAACCTCACCCAAGCTTTCCAATTTACTAAAACTGCTGCTATGGGCCCAAACTGAGTTGGATGCCAAGAAAGCTAAGTTCCCAAAAATGGTGGATCCTGGCAGTGGACTTTTTGATGGCAACCGATAGATCAGGGAAGCTGGCTATGATTAAGTTACTATGATTAATGTACATCAATGTACATGAGATAGACCCTGGGACAAAGGTTTAAACATCTACCAATAAGTCTCAACCTCCCTGGGTGACATCTCTTACGCTCAAACTTCATGCATAAGTTATGTCACATACTTTGTAGTGTCTTTGTGTAGTGACAGACACATCTAATTTGAACACGGTAATATTGCTAATTGATGGCCATAGTTTTGCAAAATTTGGTAATTTTTTTTTGCAGCAGACAATGTTTCGCATTTTCTTTTTGCCTATAACTTTTTAAAGTATATATCAACTTTTTGATGTTAAACAATTTGTGAAATAGATAAAAATAAAAATTTGCTTAATTAAGGTTCACGCTGTAGACCTTCAAAAATTTTGCAAATTTATATTTTTGCTTCTGATATAGCTAAAACATTGATTTAAAGTTTGGTGAAAAAAAAATCTAAATGTATTCAAGAATTTACGAAAGCTCTTATAATACCAATAGACACATTTTGGCGCCATTGATTTTTCATGACAAATTTTTCCAAGACTTTAATTACAAACATTTGCATATTTTCTACATTAAGAGTTGTGCTGTTTCACGTTGTTTAGATCATTGGTATCAGTGACATTTTGATTGTAGAATCCATAAGAACTTACATTATGAGTTCAACGAAAAAGACACCTTGGATAAAATCTCATAAGAAACCCAGGCCAAAGAAACAGAAAAATAAATCAAGAATATTTGTTCAATGAAAGCAAGAAGGGCCTTGCCATCATTGACAGAGATTTCTGGTTTGAATCAGCCTTAAACGATGTTTCCAGTATTTATCATCCTTTAACTTCTAGAGTAGTTGGTGTCCGTTAAAGCTGATGGCTTTAAAAGCTAGCAGAATTTGATGCGACCAGTGGTGAGAGATCAAAGGCAAGCAAATTCATTTTGGTGACCACGGTTTGTTTTGGATCATGCTTGTTGGCTGACTGATTATGGAAGTTTGGCTCTCTGGAGTTCTCTGCAACTTTTGTTCATTTTGGCTGGTTAGCGCATTTTCTCCTTTCTGTTTTTTCAGCAGCGTTTCCTTTTGATTTATCTTTCTCAGTTATAATTGCCATAATCTCTATTTGACCGTGTTCAACTGCAACAGCAACATTTCCCGCAAATTCAAAGGGCTGTTTTTGTTGTGAGCCTGTTGCAAGTGGTTCGCAGGGCCTAAAGCTTGTCTTTCATTGGTCGGTGGCATGATTCTGTTGACACCTGCTTTGATGAGGTGTGATAAGCTTTCAAAACTTAGGGTTTCTAAAAGTCAGGCTTTATTTTTGAGTTGATTTTCATGCTTCAACTAGCGAATTAATAGGGTATGTTGACTTGTCAGATTCTTATGAAATTTGGCCCAATTGTTCCTTGGTTATCAATGTGCAAAAGTGTTTGAGGCTATTTTAATATTACAAATACTTCTCCTTTTACGCTTTCTCATGTGACGAAAATCGGCAAACAATTGATTCACCAAATTCAAAATAGATTTTCTCAGCAACCAATTAGAACAGTGAAAAAACCTCATTTCTGTGGTCGATCACCTACCGTTTGATAATGTGCAGTTTGTTTGGTTGTTCGTGTGAGCGAGTAATTCAGTTCAGCAAACATTGTTATTTTTGTATTCAAGGCTTGCGCATGCTTACTATTAACCCATTGACTCCGGGAGCTTTTCACAAGAACCTTATTTTTTTACCATTTTGGAGATTTTCAGCTTGGAAATGGGCCAAATTAGCTCTGATCTACTCGAAAAGACATTTAGAACATGAAGCATGCTTTTCTTTCCACTATCATCACACTCTATGACATTTTTGCTCGGGCATGCACAGAAATCAAAATTTCGTTTTTGCGAGTTGGGCAAATTTTACCATGGAGTAGCCATGTGTAGTCACAGGCAATTTTGCTCTGAGTTTTTCCTCAAAATTTCTGGGTATTTTCATGGATATTTCAGGCTCCACAGAAGCGATCACTCTGATCTGGGTATCATTGGAAAGATCTTTTCCTCCTGCAGAACTTGAGTACAGATGATGCCAGTTTTGGTTACAGCCAGCACAGGAATCAATGGGTTAAAACAAATGTTTTAAAAAATATATTTTCTTCCGATTTCTATATCTTATTACCTTTACAATGATATATACTTTTTTTTGGTGTTAACATAAGCGACGCACATACGAATGATCCTCTGGAAGACACCCCTGAAGGTTTTCATGTAACTGTAACATAAATAGCTTTGTAGACTGTACGCAGTCTCCTTTGTCCTTGTTCTTCCTGGGTTGTACACTGTAAATCCTGGAATTAGTACCCCAGGTGTGTCTATTTTCAATTAGGAATGGGAGAGAACACGGCCCTGTTAAAAACCAAAAACTGAAAATTCAAAGAAAGGCTCGACTATTTTTTGTTTCTGTAGCATTGGAAGTTGTTTTTAATTATTTTAGCAGGGCATTTACGCATCGGAATTTAAACTGACACAATTTGGGCAAGCGTCACACTAGGAACAAAATGCCAACTCAGACAAAAATGATAATATTCAATGATGAGGAACCTTTATACACCATACGCTATCCCTTGGCACATTACTGTATAGCCAATACATAGGAGCACCTTCTCAGGGTCAAGAGGATTACTCATTTCAATATTTTAAGTATGAAATACAAAGGTATTCACATTGTAGCCCAATACCTTGAAAAAAAAAACTAGTTGCACCATTACTATAGGGGAATCCTTGTTTTCAACATTTGCCTCAGAGTTCTCAAGTGTGATGTCACAAAAAATTAAATCTGTGAAATTGTGGGATTGGGCGCCATTTTCGAATGGAGTATCCTTAAAAAGGTTCCTTGCCAAAACTTAGCTCTTAGTTGTAATTCCCAGCTGAAATATGAAGGATTGAAATTTGATACTGCCCTGTATAAATCTCTCTAATTTTGAGTCAGTTCTAAACTGAAGGAACAGAAACAAATTTTGAAGGGTTTGTATGGAATGCCATCAAACTTTGATCCCTTATATCTCTCCCGGGAATTGCAATTCGGAGCTAATTCTTGGGATGAGGGCGTCTTTTAGCATGCTCTATAAGAATATGGCATCATATCCCATAATTTCAAAATTTTTATTTTTGTGACGTCGTAACTTTTAGAACTCTATTAGCGTAAGCAATTCAGTTTCTGAAGGAGCTACAAATAAATCAGTTCTGAATATTGAAAGGTCATAGTACAATTAACTCTGCCAATGAATATGAGCCTGATGTATTGAATACTTTTTGTGCAACACGGGTTTAAAAACTCAAAATTTAACAAAGAATGTATGAGCTTATTAGCACTTTTGCCACCGGTTTTTGAAAGATAATTTCTCCTTCAATATTACACACAAAGAGCTAAGAATTTGAGCATTATTAAGTTTTGCTAGTTCTTTAGCTGTCTGGAGTCAATTCATATCTAACATGTTTATTTCTGTAAGCAATGCCGTATGCAAATGAGCAAAAATGTAAACAATGACAGCATGAATCCCCCTATAGGAACATTTTTTGTATATTTGGACATTCGTGTTGTGGTTAACTGGTAGCTGTCAAACCAAGGTATCCACTGCCCAGTATCACATGACCATATTGCAGGCTCAGGTTTATAGCTCATCAAAGTTGCTTTTTATAAGTTAACTGTTGACCAGGTGCTGCTTTTCGATTGGATCGCAGGCTCAAGTCGAGTTATTACTCAGGGGTAGAACGAAGGGGTATTTGCAAAGGCCACATTTCAGCACAAATTAACCCCTAGTGCATTGTTGACTTGCACAGTCGTCTCATGCAAAGCCTTATATTTTGCATGTGATAACTACAATCTTGGTTACGCTTACTGAATATAGTTTGTGAAAATTTAATTGGAAAAAATAGCAAGACCACATGCTGAAAAATTACATTTGGCTTGATGCAAGACGGTCGTAAGTGACTTTTTTGGGTAAATTTTTTTCCCTTCAAAACTGCCTGAATTTTTGCATGTGCTTTTCAATTAAGTAGTAAAACAAGTAGTTTGCACTTTGCTTGTGAGAAAAACGAAGTCAAAATATCGAAGGGTGCACAATGAACAAAACAAAGTAGAGCATTTCAGCCAAAAGAAGATACAGGAGAATTTTTTTCTACTTAATTATTGTAAAGCACATGCCCAAAAATTCAGACACTTTTGAACGAAAAAAAAATCACTTACGTCCCTCTTGCACCAAGCCATTCAATTAATCATTTTTTCTTGTTTCTGATCCAAGAAAAACAAATCCTTCCAGGCAAATGGATGGTTGGAAAATATAGTTCAGCAAGACATACTTGTCAGCAATCAGGGATGGTAGAGCCAATGGAGCTGCCCCCCTCCCCCCAATTTCAAGTAAAATATACATAAAGTAATAATTTTACAAATATGTCCAGGCCTCCTAGTAGTTAGCATGTCTGGGGCCCCCTTGTAAGCCGCTCAAATTCAAAATGTGCTCCGCCAACCACGAGTGACAATGATCCCATATTCACAAAGGTCAAAATTTGTTCAGTGATAGAGCATTTGCACATCAAGCATCAGTGGGAACCTATGCCATCAATATGAAGTCTATGAATAATGTCAATCATAAACAAATGTACATTAGTTCACACATTACTAAATGTAACTCTTGGTTGCTGAAACTGTTAAACTCAAAAGGTTTATTCATGAGTCTAAAATTATCTCACATTTGTACAATCCATTAATCACTGTACACTTCCAAAGCTGAAAATTGAGTTCCAACATAGTCTGAATTGATCCAACTTTATATATTGGTTCAGTTCAAAACCTCTGTTAAAGACGTCAAGCTAAATCTAATCTTACAAATATGACATCTTGATTGTAAGTGAAGCCTCCAGACTATTGATGATGTAAATAAAAGTACAATTAGAGGTTACAGGCGAAACTGGTGTTGGGAAACAGGAGGGGGTGGCTAGTAGGTACATGTATTCTTGGCATGGCTCAAAAAAGCTTTGGATAGTTTTCTATCTCCTCCAGTGTAAACTCTTCTAGTCTTTTGGGGAGAGGCGCCGGACCTTCTAGTTTAGCGAAAATATTCTCCGCGAAAGGATGTTCACTCTCCTCAAAGAGATGCAGTCTTTTCATCCATATCGGTCTCAGATTGTTCTTTGGAAGCATTCCATAGACCGCCCTCCACAAGATTCTTGTGGCATCTCGCTCGTGAAGATCCCTTGCAGTGAACGCTTTGAGTCCTCCTGGGTACCCTGTGTGATGACGATAAAGCTTCTTTTTCCACTTGGAGCCGGTGAGAATAATATGTCTCGTGTTTATTACGACTACGTGGTCGCCAACATCGTCCTGATGGTGATAAATAGGTTTCGTCTTTCCCTGCAAAATCTGCCCTAAGTATGCAGCCAGGCGTCCATTGATCTGGTCTTTAGCATCCACGAGGTACCAAAGGCGAGCATGAGTGAGAAAGCTTTGGTTGGCGCGATTCAGGAAAGTCATTTTTGTATAACCCTGCCTCGTACTGTACAAGACAGCAACCCAAGATGGCCGCTAGCGAGCAGCAACCAACCAACCACGCACGCGCACGTACACTTTCTGGGTCATTTATCTATCTCCGATTGTCGCTTTCACAAAAACCGCTGCCCGGTTACTGCTGAAATAAAAACTTTTACACGATCGACGATCGACACGAACGAGCTGTTGAACCACATTCCAGCCCGCGTTCCACTTTTACTCAGTATGGATCAGGGTAAGGAACCTTAAGATTACTTAATGTGATGTTACAGATACAATTTGTTGATATTAATTTGATCCTTGCTTATTTAGTACACGAAAGTCATATGAGTTCTCCATCTTCACCGGGATATTTGCCACAGTATCTTCTTGGCGGCAATTCGCCGGCTGCTTCGGTATGTTCAACTTTTTTCTTTGATTGATTGCTTAGTTTTCCATATTGGCATAGAATTTTGGATAGAAGGCTATTTTAACGAGGAGTTATTTTCATTGATGTAATTTACAGCGATTCAGTTTTACGTATTTAATAACATTAATTGGCGCCGTATTGTTGAAGACAATAAGCTTAAAAACGTTTATTAGAGCAAAACTTGTTTCATAAAAATTCTTTGAATTGCCATTGTTCTGTTGCCGTAAGAATAATTCTCAAAATTAAATTTCTAAGGTGATTTGAATGACTGTCCTGGTCGGGACATTCCAAGATGACCAATGGATTCGTGATCCATTTATGCATTTCTCTTCTTTCACTTCATTTAGAGGATCCACTTCCTGACTGATAACAAGTCAATGATTGGCCGTAACCAACTTACCAGTTGTATGCAAGAAATCCAGGAAATTTCAGTTGGAATGTCAACTACAAATGAAACACTTTTTCACAATTGGAGATTTCAAACTAAAATATATTTCCCCGAATGTTTTAGTAAATAGTAAACACCCAGGATAATCCTGGCAAGAAAGTTGTCCTTGTTACATGTAGTAACTGTAAATTGCATCTATTTACAGTTGCTTTGTTTGCAGTGTGTACAAGCATTGTAGGGTTATCTTTGTCTATTACTATGGAAACCTACCTGGAAACCCTATAGCGATACTTACTGTTTACAAACAAGTCTTTTGATATTTAAATTTTGCCAACCAGAAAACAAAAGATTCCTTTGTTTCGACAGCCAATAAACCTCTGGTTGGCACATTAATGACAATAGGTGAAGTAACGGTGAGTATCGCTATTGCCCTTATAAACATTAACTTGGAAACTGGTCAAGAAAGATATGTAACCTGATATTGATCATTATTTTAAACTGTGTTTCGGTTTTTGCTGTTCTTATTGTTTTGGATAAAGAAGTTGTTGTATTTTATTAAAAAAAAAATCAAAAATGTTTGTTAACTCATTTTTGTCACGTCTTTTCCCGCAAAAAATTTTAAACACCACCGCTCGTCAAAAATCATGTTTTTTCCCTAAAATTCATTGCGGAACACATATAAATCTATATTCGTTTGAAAGGTCAAGAATATGACCTTTCCCAGCTATTTTTCTCTTCAAGGTAAAGTAAATCGCGAATTACAATGTCGCGCTGAACCCACACGTTTACACAAAAGCGTTGACACAAAATCCCTTCAAAACTCTGGCTTCTAAGTGAACTATGAAACTAAGATGATTTGCCACTCCCAAATAAGCACCAGTCTATATATTAAAAAGATAGAAAATTAATAACGACGCAACACAATGGTTTTGTAAGTAAATATATGCATATCATATCAAGGATTCTTATCCAAATATTAGATTGTAAACCTTGCTGCAAGTTTGTTATATAAAACAGTTTTTTTACTATCAATCTTTTTCTCCAGCCTTTATTAAGGGGAGGATCCATGGGCTCATCGTTAGGATCATACAGGGGAAGTTCTGGTCACACAGTGTCACTCTCATCACCAAGGCACTACCCCCAACAGTTTGGTACAGCGCTCCGATCTCAAGGAACTGGTAACAAACTGGACAGGACACCTGCAAGGTTAGGAAATATTTTTGGAACCATGGAATTCTTAAAGCTTTGTAGCTTGGGCTCTTTCTTCTTTGCAGAGGTTCAGACCATGTTAAAACTCTACTACATCATGTGACTGTAAGCACAAAGTCGATTGTTTGGCCCGTCAGGTAACCAACAGTAGCACCCTGACTTAATGCTGGTAAATAATTTTTCCTGTACTCTAGGTCCGCATCTGTGGGTTGTACCCCTAAAGATTCCATAAGTGCACCTCCTGTTGAAGGGCTTTATGATGCAAGGAGCTCAGATTTTACACATTCTCCATTCAGAAGAGAACAGGTAAGAAAAGGGTTCATATACTACAAAATGTAAGAAAAGGGTTCTTACCACTAATTTACTATAGTTGAGACAGCATTCATGAATTTGATGCATATTTATGTGCAAATATTTTATAGATTGCTGTAAGTCTGGCATGTACATGTGTGGTTTGTTGCTCTAAGCTGTGTAGTCTGTACTAGTTACTATTCATTGATCTCAGACATTTGTTTAAATTAAAGTGCTGTATTTTTTAAGGCCACTGCACACATCATTGTTTTCAGCCCCAAGAGATCATGTGATGACAAATGTTTCTTACATGTAGCTACAGTTTGCAGCATAACTGTTGTATATTCTTCAAAAGAAGCAAGATCAAGACAAACCCTGTCCATGCGATGAATTTTGCATTGTTTGAACTGTTCTCTGCAATATAATTATCTGGAATTGTATCTTGTTAAATTTTGTGCGGAACTCAGCAGACTTGCAAACAAACTGTGAAGCACCTTCACCAATAGTAAGAAATTAACAGGAAAGATTCGCTCAACACATGATCACAAAATTTGTCCTCATGTGAGTACCATTTCTTTGAATCTGTGACTTGAATGGAACCGTGCATGAAATGACCTGAGAAGGCAACAATTCGACAGATGTTTGAGCCCAATAGTTAAAGCAGTTGACTCTATTAAAGTTTGCTTGGTAGATAAAGGGCTGATCTACATGTATATAATTTTATTTTCTCTTAAAGCCAATGGATGTGACAATGGCTTCAGTTGCAAACTCAACAGTCAGGAAAAGTGTCGGTTTTTCCACTCCTGGTGGCAATGTCAATATGTCTGGTGTAGATTCACCTCACTTTAGCCCTCAATGTGGTGGCCCTTTAACATCTCCTACTCAGATTGATCCATTCTACACTCAGGGGTAAGTAATTAACAACATAAGAAACTGGAATTGTGTGACAAATTGTGTACCATCCTTCATTTGATCCTTCCAAGCCCCAGCATGGGAATTCTCCCTTGGGAGGAGGTGGGGAGAAGAGACTCAAAAGGAAGAGGTCAGAGATTATCTTTACCTCGATGAAAGGTGTAAATCACAGATTTCGTGTTCACGACAAAATGGCACTATTTCAACTGTCAAAATTGTCTCTTAGGTTACAATGGAAGAAATAACTAATACAATGTCATTGGCCTGTTAATATCTTTTAGAGGTCTCAAAAGAAACCTTGAGTCTAGCTAGGATTAGTCTCTGTAAGGATTTTAACTCAAAGTTTCCAAAACTTTCCAGGTTATCTAAAGAGGAGTGTGTACTGTATATTTCTTAGAATGGAGTTTTTAAAATAAGGAAGACCCACACCCTTTTGATATGCAGCAAGTACCTTATCCTCTGAGATTATTTAAAAACCTAAACTGATAAAATTTCCAAACAGGTGAAAACTTTAGGTTCTATTGTAGGTAAGTTGTAACTGTATTGCAAATACTGGGCTATCCTCAAAGTGTTTTTGAATATGAGGTCTCACAGACAGACTGACTGACTGACTGGCTGATGTATGGACTAAACAGCTTAACTCAGTGACTGCTTACGTTTGCCTAATTGGCTAATAATTATCCCATCCTTGTGGGAGTAATAGTACTTATTTAGTGCTTTTGAAACTGACAATAGGTCCAATGATGTGGGTCATTTTTTACGCAAGCCCAGACCTCACTGGTCCTGTTTTGTTGACATGCCCTACTTATCAAAAGAAATTAGTCAATTAGTTCAAAGTCATATTTAAGTATTGTTCATAATTTTGTGAAAGAAGAGGTGTTTTATTGATTCCTTTGGTTTATGTCTGTCAGAGAGGCATTATCAAGTGATGACATTTTAGACGAATGTTGGATAACAGTGTTTGGGTAAGAGACATCTTCGTACACTGTACTTACCATCTAATTTTTAACATTTTCTAAATCATTATGTTCAATTGAGAGTAGAGTGGTTTTAAAGTTGGTGATTTTCATTAATATAAACTTGAACTGTAAGTTCTGTTTAATTATTATCAAAATGTAGCTGGCAGAGCCCCACAATCAAATTTAGTATACGTACATGTAAGTGTGCACTATAATCCCATAGTGCATGCTAATAGTGTGCGTTTTTTATGCCCATGTGGGTATTGAACAGATTTACACTTCCATCAGCAGTGGTATTAAACTATTGGTTTGTGTGTTTATCTGGTGTGTGTGGTATCAAGTTATGGTGCTCTTACCAAGTTTGGAGAGCACTCATTGGTCTCAGACAAGAAGTTACAGCTGCTCTCAGCTACAGTCATGCATCATCTTGAGCAATTCTTACACTTTGTAAAATGTGCTTTCCAAACTCCCACATGCACTATAACTTGTCACTGCAACCACTTTTGGAGTCAAGACTGTTGCGAAATTTTCCTTTGTTGTTAACCTCCCCTAAGCAATCACTTGATAAAAAATGATCAGGTGTTATCATATTTCTGGCTAGTACAAGAAATGGAAATTTCTCAGTGGGAAGAACCAGATTTTTTTTCTTGAAATTTACTTTTACATTGAATAAAGATTGCATTGGCATTATCGCATGGCATCGGCATTAGCACATGGCACAAGTCTTGGCAGTTGCCATATTCTAAACAGGAAAATTTCTGACCCATTATCTAAGCTCTCGTAAGCAACCACCTTGGCTTGACATTTTGGATGATCACTTACGGGAGGTTTAACTGTAACAGAAAGTTTTAATCTCAATTTTGCTTATTATTTGTCAAGTGTTAAGTCGGGCAATAGATACGTTTAAAATTAGTTTATTATTAATTTGCATTGATTTTAACAGTGTCTCTATTATAATTTTATCTACCTCTTTTCCTTACTAGGTTTCCTCCTGCAGCCTCATCCTTTATTCTGCAACAATTCTCTCAATATGGCAACATTGTAAAAAGTGTGGTAGGCTTTGCTTAATTCATGATCTTCTTGTTCAACGTGAAGGCCTAAACAAATCATAGTCGTTTGCTCATGAAGCTGAGAAAAACTATGCCCTAGCCAGGCTCATTAACATTTTTTGCAGGCTTTTTTGCCCTGGGCCCCTTGAAATTACCCTAAATCTTGGCTTCTTTTAACATTTGAGTCATGCCTTTTGGGCGGTCCTTGGGAACAGTCAGAAATATCAACTAGTGGAATCTTCAAAAAGGCGTTTGAAATCTCTCTGCACATGCCTTTTTATATGATTTTAAATACTCAATATAATGATAATTCTGTATATTTTCTCTAATCAGACAACCAAAGGGAACTGGCTGCACCTTCAATACCAATCAAAACTTCAAGCCAAAAAGGTGAGATTTAAATGGAAATTGCATTACTCAACTGTTAAGTTTAAGGACGGTGCCTACTTTTGTTAGTGCACACATGTTCTGCACATCACGCAAGCCATGGTTTACGTGAGCGCACGCTGGGGTTGACATTGATGCAATCAACTATGCCACCAAATACACGACTAAAATTAAAGCAAAATTTTCCCACTATGACCAAATCAATTTTAATGAACCTGTACTTAAACCAGGTACACCAGAATAGCAGCATATCGTAAACCACTAACTGTTTACGTCTTCCGGCTAAAAACCTAGCTGTTATCTTTCGAAAATGACCCTGAAATCCAACTGTAAACATGTAACTGCAGATGGTGTAGTGCGTGCACAAAAGGCAAATGTCTTAGTTACTGGGGAGGTGACAGGAAAAAATGTAAGGGGTACCATAAAAGTTTTCAAAAAAGATCAATTTCTGTAAAAAAACGCGTTGTTACCCCTACATTTTATGTTGCGAAATGGAAGTGGCAAGCCTACTCAACATTCATTAGTTTTTGGTATTGAGCAAAAGGTATTTAGACTGTATTTTAGCTGAACCAGAGGAAGGCTGTCAGAGATGCTAAAAGCGCTTTTGCAACGATTTTGGAAGTAAAATCGTACCAAAAATAATTTTAATGTTACCATTTGCCATGTAGTTTAAAGATCTTTTAAAATGTGTTTGCCTTCTGTATGTAAAGGCGAATTCTAAGCAAATCTGTGAGGAAATATGCTTTCCCTCTTCTTTTCAGAAAAATGCTGATGTCAGCATTTTTGTTGAGGTGCAAGGCTAATTATCTCAAAAATGTGCATGGCTACCCCTATTTTTCTTTGTGAATTCCAATAGCCCTTGTAAAGATCCACTTTTGCCGCGTGGTCCTTACCTGGCGCAAAAACCTTAGTTTGTATTTAGTAGGCACCATCCTTAAGACTGACATTCATTTACTGTTTATTTCAGCCATAATCATAAGGTTATCCTCAGTAACTGTTGACTTATAGTTAATTCAAAGTCATTATTTTTTAGGCTCTTAGCAAGAATGGAAAGGTTTATGGCAGTGACATAATGGTTGGAGTTATGCCTTGTATTGAGAAGGTAATTAATCAAAGTGGCTATGAGCCACTCAACTTGGAAAATGGATCGTTTTTAAACAGTGACAATTTTGATTCCACCAACTTGAGGTTTTAATCCGAAGGTTAAGTTAAAGTTAAAGCCCACTGGCATTGTTAAGAAACAGTGCAAAACACAATGGTAAGAGTGTACACAAGGAGATGTAACACTGTTGAAAACATTTACATTCACAAAGTCATCGGTCTGTGAGACTGAGTTATCTTTGGTCGAGAGACTGAGGCAATAACAAGCAAAGCGCCACTTGTCCAACCTCCAAAGAAAGTAATTATAGTTCTCATTTTCATATTTCTCTAATTTTTTTGTTCCCAGCCATGAAGTACTAGAGATTTTTTTTCTCTTTTTGATACCTTCTCTCATCTTAGAAATTTTGAAAAAATGCGTTCAGCGTAGAGTCACTATACCACAAGGACAGCAACATACTTCCATCCTTGTGTAATGTCGTTTTCTTCTAATTATCAACTTTTTGTTCCTCATTTCGCCATGGCCATATTTATGTCTATTTATTTACATTATCATATAAATAAACAGCAGGACACGTCATTTGACTTCTCCTCAATTCTCTCAACTGTTGATCTTTCAAAACACTTAATCACCGCTTGAATTATTTAAAGATTCATACAGCTCGCTAATTTTGTTACTTTCAGCGTCTTCTTTTTTCTTTTTCGGCAATCGAGTATGGTTAAACCTGAATGAGCAGGCACTTTCGGGAAATGAGCTATTTTCTTACAAGAGACTTCAAATTACAGGTAGCTTCTGTTTATAAAAATGTTCGCGCGAGAATTTATTTTAAGTAGAGCACTTGTGCGATAAAATATCGAGTACTTATGTCAGAATTCAAGGAATAACTAACTTGACACGGTGCAACCGACCGTGAAATGGGCTTTAACAGCAGATGTTCAAAACCCATCCAGGGGGGAACTCCCATGTGCAAAGGTTGAGGAATGCTCGTCATCTCAGGTATAAATCAAGGATTCTGGTCTCACTTAGGGTGTTGACGATGAAACATCGCCATTTTTAGCTGTCAAAGTATCATTTAGGGTGCACTTGAAGAAATTATAATTTTAAAAAATGCTCTTATTTAATGCACCTATTAATGGTTTGCTTTAGAAATGTGACATTTTCAGGTTTTCAAATGTCAATTTCCCCACCCTTGGGTCTCCAATATAAATCAAATTCCCACCCCTGGGGACCACAAATTGTATTTTTTGTAGACACAGAAATTATAGTCTGTGTAGAATTCTAAAATTGACACAGAAGTATCAAAAAGTAAGATTATTATTAAAAGCACTAACTTTTCATTGTTGGTTAGATCTGGCGCAGGTTTCTGGATTGATTTGTATGTCATTCAACTGATGTTTGTAACTGAGGTCCCGAATTGACCAGAATTTCATTTAAATTGACATTTGGAGTATACAGCAAATCTATAAACACAGAGAATGTCGAAAACATATGGCAGGGTGGCATCTAGTGAAGACATGTAAGTAGGAAGTAAATTTTGATCCATAAATGAGCTTAGCTTTTATACAAATATTTCTTAAAGCTGAAGGAAAAATATCTTATGTCAGAAGAGTGTTAAAGACGCACTGATGGGCATAAAAAACAACATTTTTGGGGCAAAATAAGCAACACAATACTCCTTACAATGTACTGTACTTTCGTTCAGCCATCTTTGGATGCGGGAAACTCGCTCAAATGTATTCTAGGTATTTTCCAAGATGGCGCACCTCTCGTCACTCATTCCCAGATCCTCTCAACTTTTCAAGATGGCAGTCAAATCAAATTTCCCACCCTAGGGATTGTTGTGGATGTCAAAACCCCAACCTTCGTGCGCTTTACAAAGTCTAATTCCTGTGGTTGCCCGACCCCCCATCCTGGGGCAAACCATTGATAGGTGCATAATTTCTGTTTTTCAGGCTTAATTTCTGCTGCTCTCTCACAGTTAATTATGCAAGTCGGGTCTAGAAGTGCCCACAGGATCCTCTTTTGAACAATAGTTAGTAATCGAACTTGTTCCATTTTAAAAGATATCTTTTAGGGTTATAATGAAGCTCAGGCAACATCCACATAGGTCTCCCGTAGGAGTTAAATTCAAAATTTTCCGAAGAGCATTCCTTGCAGCTTTTTCATATGGAAGCTCCCCCCGGGTTTCCAAATGTGTAACGGGAAGTGAAGGAGTGATGGAGTGAAATCGGTCCCACCACTACAACTTGGAAAATAATAAATATTCTCCAAGTTAAAAATTAGCTAAGTATAATGTTACACAAACTTTAACACACAATTTGTAAAATCCCAAACACTTAGGTTAAGCTACAAGCTCAAGTACTTGATCCTGTCTTGAAAGACATGAACTGTATAATATTTTCAAAGATTTTATTTCAGATTTGCTTTCAATAACAACAAACTATGTCAGCGTACCTAGCTACTTGCCGTTTCTGGCATTAATTGTCATATTATTTTTAGAGACCATTTTTGTCTTTCTATTGAATTACCGGTAACTGCTGACTGTTAGTTGGGATTATCGAACAATAAATTCATTTTACTTGTGCAGTCACTACAGCAACAGTTCATAAATACTAGTTTTGTTTTTCGGTAGATAAGGTTTTTGGCATGTTCACCCACTCTCAGTGTAATGTAGCCTGTTTAAGAACAAATATTAAGCAAAGTAACAGATAAGTAAAGTAAAATAAAAGGTGTGGTAAAACTAAAGATATTTTCTAATGTGTCCTGTGGAACTATATAAATGAGTAAAGGGTTGTGACCAATTTATCATTGAGTATGACTTCCTCCAATCTCTTAGGGTGTCATACAGGCTTTTGGGAAAGAGAACATGCACACACCATCATCATTGGACAGGAATGAACCCCAAGTAACATCCCCACCATCTAGCAAACCAGCTCCAGTTCGACCACTGACTGCAGCTTATCAGGCAGCAAGAAGTGACCATCAGGTAATTTAAAGAAGTCTGTGCACAGGCCAGGTGCTGGATCTTCCTTTGGGGTGAGAAGGGAAGTAAGGCTTTTTTGCATGTTGGCGTTCAAATCTGGAATGGGATACCAACTAGTCTCAAGGACTTATCCAAAAACTCTTTTAAATAATCATTAGAACAATAGTCATTGAAAATCTAGAAACTGAAAACTCCTCTGTCGAGATAGATACCATAATTGATAAGATGAAAGATTAAGAATTCCAACTGAAGTAAGCTTGGTCCAGTTTTCTTCTTTCTAATTCTTATTTTCTAGTTTTCCTCTTTACACATTGCCATTTTTATTCTTGTTTGTAATGTTTATTTAACTGTGTACAGTCTGGCTTGCCACTATTAGCTTCGCACTATTTGCAAGCCAGCTTAGTAATTTAACTTAATCAGTGTATGTTGTAAATAAATAAATACTTGAAACTTGAAACTTAGAACTCCTGTAGAAAAAGGATGGATGTGCTTGAGATTGTTTAAAAAATAGTAGTTTTGGTACTTTTTAGGGTCTGCACCAGTGCCAGAAGCTTTTGCTGCACCATTAAGGGTATTGAACCAAAACATATTTCACAGGAGATAATCTGTTGTTTAGAATTGAAGGCCTTTGTGCAAAAAAGGCGTAGATCACTTTTTTGGGCCAATTGTCATTTTTTTCAGGGTTCAGCTAATTTTTGACAGACTGACTTGTTTTGACACGAAAAGCATCATTCCATAATTGTTTTTTGTCAATTTGCGCTTCGTTCTCCAGAAATAGCACATGCAGAAAAACTCAGTTTTCCTCTGGAGACCTTTTGTTGAACGAAAAACAAAAGAAACCTTTTGTTTCATTTAGTTTTATTAGTCGTATAATTACGCTAATCTGTTAGTGCTGCTTTGTTAGTGCAAGCATTTAAGGCATTGAACAGGGCGGATGTGAATTGTTTTGTTGTGACACCGGTTCGATACAAGGTCGACCAATTTTTTGGGGGTCTGTTTCTTACTTATTTCAAAAATAAAAACATCTAATTAAAAAAAAAATTGCTGTCGAAGCTGCAAAAAGAAATTGTTTAAGTTCACGTCACATCAAAATCCACTGGTGAAAGATTCCCTCATAAAGACGCCGCTAGCAAGACAGAGGTTTATTTTTTGCATGTGTTATTTCTGGAGAACGAAGAAATAATCAACAAAAACAATTACAGAACGATACTTTTCATGTCAGAACAAGTCATTCCGCCAAAAATTAGTTCGCTCCTGCAAAAAATGAAAATCTGCTCAAACAACGATATATGCCCTTTTTGCATGAAGGCCTTAATTGTTTCCTCTTAGGGCTGAAAATGTTTCAAGCCATATGTATAAAACATACAGGATCTTGGTACCTCTTACCAGTTCTTTTCAAAGTTTCTGACGAGCACCACTGTCCTTTTGTAGAGGAGTGAATAGCAAGTAGGAGTAATGTTATATTGTCTATTGCCAATTGGTCTATTGTGGGAAATTCTCTCTGGTTGTCTGTAATTTATGGTTGACTGACAAATAAGCCAGACAACTTTCTTGTACACCATCACTTCTTGTTTAAGTTACTTTCTATTTTCTGTTGATAGCCAAACTATATTTGTGGGATTGCAGAAGATCACAAATACGTCCAACTATTGCTGGTTTTAAGACTAGGATAAAATTAAAATTTGACATGGAAAAGTATATCTGTACTAAAAACAAAACTTTGAAGAAAATTTACTAAAAATGGGCTCTAATATTTACGTAATGTATCAAACACGAGAGACAGTGTTTCATCAGGATATTCAAACACCGAGAGGAGAGTTGAAAATACGACGCACAGCGGAGTATTTTTGACGAAATTTGAGGTGTTTGGATAGCTGATGAAACACTGTCTCAAGTGTTTGATATATTTTCTCAATCGAAACAAAAACTAAGGAGTAAACAGAGAAATGAAATCGTCAAAATCTATGAAAATTAAGACCGGGTATCCAAACCTCCTTCACGGTTGTGATTCCTTTGTCTTAACTTGATGAATTATTAATGAGTTTAAGAATGTATAATATTAATCTCTCTATATGTATAATTTTGCAGTATACATACTTTTCCACACATTAGCTAGTTTTATTTCTATTTATAAATAAGTTAAAAGATAGGGAAATTGTTAGTTAGTCCAACCTATAATGTTATTCACTTTTAAGTATTTCAATTTGCTATTGGGCTATGCTAAGTCTGTAAGGTGACACTATTTTTAGCATTAATTTGTTCAGTAGTCATTTTTTTGGTTAGTATATGTAATATTATAAGTATCGTGTTTAGTTTTGTTTCTGTGGTATGCTTTATTTTGTAATGTAAAGCATTTTTTTAATAAAAAATAAATAAAATAAAAAAGTCTCCCACTCAAAAAAAAACCCACTCCCACCCCTCCAAAGTCAAATGATCCACGCTTTATATGTTAATATTGCTTTGACATTGTAATGGCAGGTTGTACCAGATGGAAGTAGAACTCCACAGAAAGATTCCAACTTTGTTTCTAAGGCAATGGAGTACATGTTTGGCTGGTGAATAATGATACAGAAGATACAAAGACTTAAATCTTTCTTCTACAAATGTATAATTATCATTCTTAGCATACTGATTATGGCCTTATGGTCGGTATTTATCATAGAGTAATGTTAGTGTCAAGAGAAGTTATAATCTGTAGTTATATAAATGGAATCAACTTTCAAGTTCCATATGTCAGGAGATGTATATTCAAATTCTTTTAATGCAATGTGCAGCTGAATCAACCAACTGGCAAATTTCAGTATCATAACCTCATGTAATATTGTGTGTTGTTATGTCTGGATTATTTTCTCTGTTTTAATTTTGACTAGATTGCAACTTGTAAAGAGCTAATAAAAAGCATTGAATAAACTTTTTGCATGAATTTCCTGTATTCTTTCAGTGGTAATTTATAAAAATATAAAAATATGGCAGCTGTTCAAAATTTACCACCCACAAGTCTACGTACAGGGAAAGCCATAATTTTGCTCCTGTGCTGATGACATAGTGTATCCTCTTTATAAGTTATTGCACTATAGATTGCTCTACTGCTGGTCAATTATTCTCTTCTTGAATTATTGGACCAGGCATACATGGGCAGTGTCCCGAATGGTCCCGCACAATCACTAGCTCTTGGAGACTTTATTGTACTTCTGATTTCTGTTTTGAGACTTCTCTTTACATCAGACGCAAGACGTCTGCGATCATTGCATTTTTTTCTAGTCATACTGTGTTGCTTATAAAGGCACAGGGAGAGCATTGGCCCTCAGCCCTCGTATAGAACTGTACTGTTGACCTTTTTTTCTTTAATTTTTTTTTTTTTTTGCAAAAAAACAAATAAACAAACAAAGAAGGAAAAACCCTTGTGCTGGGTACTGTCTAGCCTGTGGGCAAATACGGTTCACAGTACTGCACTTTACCACTTTCGCTTCGTTAGTAACCCCCCCCCCCCCCCCGAAATAAGAGTCTGATGCATGAGACACACAAATTTTTACTCGCCATCTATATGACCTATATTTCTCATTGAAGTGAACTTGAATTAATTATTTTTTTAATAGCAATGCCTCCTACATTTTTACTCCAGATATCTCAAAACCCAGTTTATAACTCAGATCCCGCACTAAAAGCTCGCAAACCAAGTATGACTCCTGGTTCGTCTGCATATCGTGGGATATTTCCCGTCTCCCCTTCTAGCGGTAGCCTGGGAACTAGGGTCTAATAATCCACCATTGTGATTGGCTGAAATTTTTATGACCAGTGTGAAAGACTATCCCAAATTATGTGCAGCTGTCAAGTGAACCATGAAACTTCAAGGCGT
The DNA here is from genome assembly GCA_022496165.2 of Catalaphyllia jardinei. Lineage (NCBI taxonomy): Eukaryota > Metazoa > Cnidaria > Anthozoa > Scleractinia > Caryophylliidae > Catalaphyllia > Catalaphyllia jardinei. The sequence continues at coordinate 5,365 of JAEMPF020005409.1, read as the reverse complement.
CTTGCGTTGAAAATATTTCCTGTTTGTAATCAGAGAAAACTCTCCTAGCCCCAGAACTTGAATGGGAAATCGGCTAGGCGATAAATGGACTCGATAGATGCACGTGAACCAATCTTTTGCCGACAACCAGCGTTGGTTTTCGAGCAAAAGACGCGGGTGAATATGAAAGTTATTTCTCGCATGCGCAGGAGAGATAAGCGCTATTATGAATAGTGTAAAGTTGGCGCTTGTTGAAACGGGAAAGAATTTCGGTGTGTTATCGCCCCGCTCATCGACTACAGACCCGAGAGATCGAATTTTGCGACAAAGGTTGTCTGAGGTAAGATTAAATGGTCGCTTTAAGTTCAATACAGTTGACTTTTTAGAAGATTTGGGCTAATTGTTTTCAATTTCAGACCAGCCGGCATTCCTAATTAAACAATCACGCATGATTGAAATTCAATACCTTGCGTCAAACGAATATCTGATACAAGCAGTATTTATTAAATGTAAAGTGGGGTTTTGTTTCTTCTATTGCAGGCCATTAAGTTTGCTTAGACTTTCAGAATCCTGCTTGAATTGAATGGAAATTTTTTGGCGTCACTTTTTTTAAGGTGCGTATGGTGTGGAGGTTGGCTGGCAACGCATCACTGAACCAAACATGGCTCGAAGTGACGAAACAGATTTGTTTACCGAAGAAAACATCTTGAAAACCGTGAGTAACCAAGGTTATTTGTTTATTGCGGGTTACTAATTGAATCGCATACAGTAATTTCGATTTATTTTAATCGTTAAATAGTCTCCTGTTTTAAAGATGAAAAAGGGAAAGGATTTCGTTTTGCGGGCAATGATTGCGTTCCGCGGGAAGTCGGAATTCGGAAAATTTAAAAGTTTTTTACTGTATTTATTTCGTCACGTGTTGTTATTGACCTGCTCAGAGGTGTCATTGTTGACCAATCAAATCGTGTTCCTGTCCAGAGGTAATTGTGACGTATTTTCTTGGAGGCCCGTAGAGAATTCTGGGAAACCCTTGGAACGATGTGTAGTTCGACAGCTTTGATGATCGGTGTTGGAGTGGGAATTTAGTGCGAGGATTTTCAAAACTGCACAATCAGCTGGGTTTGACAATTTTCAGGCATTTGTATGGTACAATCAAGGAAAATGACCTCTGGAACCATCAAAGGTAAAAAAATATCGGTTATCCTTTCTCGTTTCGAAGCATGCAGTTCTCTTTCGTCTGGTTGGGAGAACATCGAACATTCGTTGATTATGACTCGAACGTTTGCTTTGCAAGCACTTAAACCGTTCGCTTTTAGAAATATTTCTTTCAGTGAATAACTTCTCTTATATTCTTACAGTTTCACGGAAGCTTCCTCCGCCAGAACAAGACGGTAGATCGGTGAGTAACATTGTTTGGTTTCTCGAGTTGAAGCGCTTCGTTTTTAGCTGACCCATTGTTGTTCACTTCAAATAGAAGCGACATCTTGGCCCTTGATTTCAAATACTCTTTTACTAGTTCACTGCAGTGTCAGATTTGTTACCGACTGATTCATTTTCCACTTTGTTTTTGTAGATCGTTCCACAGACGAAGAAAAGGAGAACGCTGGAAGATTTCAACACGTTTTGTAGCCTTATTCTTGCGTACGAAGCCAGACAGGAGGTAAAGCTGGAATTGACTTATCATGCAATATGCTACTTTCTTCGGATGTTCTGTATAGTTAGGTTAAAAAGCTGACAAAATATGGCCTACAATTACGTTGCTGTGGCCTTAATCTCATTTTGTGCTTTTCGTCTGAAGTTCGCGCTCTCCATCAAAACTGACCAACCTCTAGTTATTGATACCAACACTTACGTTGTTCAACGTGTGTTTCTTTGAATAAATTTGGTGCCTGATTTCTTGGTCTTGTCTTTGTAGGATGTTCGCCAGCGCAACAGAAGTCCAAACTCGCTAGAAAGTGTTTCGTCGAGTACGGATTCAGCATACAGCGAAACGGCATCTTCGCCGGCTAGTACGAGTGGCGACGAGAGATTGCTTGACGACGTCGACGAAGAATACAGCTCTGGTAAGAGAAAGAAGAACACATTCAGTCTTTTGGCGTTGTTCGCCACGCTATTCCTGGCTCAGTTGCTTCAGAAACTAGAGTTACTCAAGATTATTCTCTTTACTGTATTATTTTTGCTTTGAATCTTTGGATGTTTTCCTTGGTTTACGAACTAAGGGTGTCTGTTATTATTCGCAGATGATGAATATGGAACAAGATAACGTGCTACTGCCAAAAACCTTTCGCTGGTGAGTACTTTAGTTCATTTAAAAAGCTACGAGTTTTATTTCAGTTTTCCTGCGTTATTTTCATTTTACGCTGTACCTCTTATACGTGACATCGACGGAACGGAACTTTTCAATATTTGAAACGCTACCCAGTTGCACTAGGAATTCATTTATGTTGTATGTTCAGAGATGTTTTTCATGCAACCACTCGTCGTATAGCTTTACACTCGAATGTCGGTTGTTTGTGCTTCTGGGTAACTTTTATACCTTAAATTTACGAGGCCAATCAAAGTGTGATTACTGCAAAATGTGAACGAGTGATGGACGACAAAAAATTTAATTGTTTACAAAACGAACAAGACGACAATTTCTGTACTTGTATGAGAGACTAGGAGATTACCTGTTGATGACTGTCTGGTTTCAATTTTCCGAGTCCTTTTAGGTCTTTAACGATTAAGCATTTTTTGATATGTGAAAATCCGTACAAAAAGTTTCTTTCGCATGAAAAGTACGGTTACAAACAGCTCCACGTTTTGTCCTTGCATTTTTTCGTGTGAAAATCTTCCGGCAAAGCCAACACAGTAGTGATTCTAGTTTAGAAAATGCCTTCTGTTGCTGATTTTTACACCTCATGGTAGCTTATACACAACTATTCCTTTCCGTTTCAAAAGCGTTGTTACTTGATCAATCAAGAAACCTTGTTTTGGTTTTATTTCTGTTTATAAGGCCTTAGATGACGAGCGGTCATTTTCTTCGGTGTTAGTCGCGCTCGATTCGCGCGATCCCCGCTCAAAACCAATGCCTCTTTCGTAGTCATTTCTTGGTTCCTCCCTCTTCGTCTAATCGAGTGTTTTTAGCTCTCTATCCAAAACACAACGTGTTAGTCGAATTTGTAATCCTTTCGCTACAGACGTTTGATGACGTCGGTGAAAAAGCCTATTGCGTTTGTGAAACGTTGTGTCGGTTCTTTGAATGCAAATTGCTGTCTATTATAGTTATTGCCGCTTTTGGATTGACTTCGTATTAATGTTATTCGTCTGCTTGCTTTCTCAGGACGACCCATGATCGAGTGTTCGGAGTGTCTGACATGGATTCACTTATCCTGTGCCAAGATCAGAAAATCGAACGTTCCGGACGTCTTCATCTGCCAGAAATGTCGGGACGCAAAACACACGATGCGACGTTCGAATCGAGTGCGAACTCAACCAAAGACTAAGGCGATCAATTTTAAACCGTAGTTAGTGGTTCTTTATTTTATGATACCTCACCAATCGTAATAACGGCAATATCTAGTTCTCGTTCAGTTCTCGCTTTCATGCCACTATATAAATTTGTAATTAATACGATACACTAAAATGAGTGTGGCGGGCGAATCACACGTTTACTGAATGGGATCATGGAATATTGTTAGCCGTTTTTTGCCCGCCTCGTTCGACGAAGTAGTTGGAGTGTTTTTCTCTGGGCTGTATAGAGTTCCACGTGTAAATTTCTTAACAATTTCAAGGAAAGCCCAGTTTTTCATGAAACCCTGTACAGAAGTGCGAAAATGTTCGATAAGAGTCACTGAAGAGTATATATTTTATGAAATACTACATGTAGATTTACATGCACCGCGCGCGCGCTTTCAAGCCTGTTCGTATGTTTGGTAGTCCGTCTTTGGACCGCGTCGTTAAGGTTTGTACAAAAGAATAATAAAGGAAGAAACTTTATACTTAATTCTCTGGTTCTCGTTCCTTGTGTTCTCCGGAAAGGGTCCGGTTGCGACTGAAATACTGAGAAGATCACGTGATATCCTGACATTTTAACCCAAGTTGGGAGGGGAAGGGATTTACCGTTCTGCTGGGAAAACGTTTTTGTTATATACTGGCGGTTTTAAAATTATTAGGTGAAAAGGACTGGTCTTATTCAATTTCCTGACCTTGGTGACGCCACCGCTCTAAAGAAATTTCGAATGTGCATCAATTAGCCCCAAGTTCATTAGTCCTATAAGCTAAGGCGACAGCCGCCAGAAATACGTCAGGCTCGACTGCCAGCCGCTGTTCAAGAAAGGGCACTCACCAAGAAATGTCTGCGTTCGCAGGCTAAACTGAATTGCTGGTTTTCAGTGTCATGCCATATCAAAATAAAAAATCAAAACCGTATTTGGGAAAAGAAAGAAGGGAAGTATGCAAAGGCTGTGGCCAAGATTCAGGTCACAGAGTTAGGGTACGGCCAAAATTCTGTAAACTTCAAAATTTCGTTTTCACCGGAATTTGGATCTTGAAGTATTTTATTTCCGTTACTATAAGTAAAGCTCTTTCTCAAAACGAGTTATTTTTGCCTTCGAGAAAATATATTTTGAGAAGAATTTGTCCAATTCCACTGAAAGTTTCAGTAGGAACCTGGGAACGAGTCTATGTTTCAAACAATAACGAAAAGCAAGCAAGATATTGGCCAGATCGTGGGTTGGTGTTCGAGTGTATTGCCTTTCTTGTCTGTATATGTTTGTTTCCTTGACAGACTACGACTCGTCCGACTTAAACTCCGTGGTCTGTTAATCTGCGTCGCAGACGCTACCAACAGCGGATCATTAAAAGGGGCATCACGTTATTTGGCAACTTTATATAAAGCTAGAAGGTGTCTTCACATCAACTAAATTCCAAAAATAATGATCTAGTTTTGTTATAAAGACTATTTGAAGGTCCTGAAACTGTTTCCTGTCGCCTGTCGCTACGGATAGCATGGATGGAAATGGATTGAAACTTAAAAAAAGTTGGCCAATTTTTTGAGTTTGGATGCTACGTGTTCCAAAAATCCTCAAGAAATTTATTATGGTTAGCCCTTTCTGATAAGATTCAGTTGATCTCTTCGTCGTAGTTTTACATAAGCATTTTGTTTATGATTAAAGCCTCAAATTAATTATTTTAGCACTGAATTGACCTAAAACAGCAAAATCCTCGTGACACTGTTCCTTTCACCGACTACTCGATTGTATCGATATTCCCTCTGCAACGCTGGCTATGGTCTGTTAGCCGTTAACCCCTTGTCGATTAATTAGTCCCTTGCAACTTACCCTCCACCGAGCAACCAGAAGTCGATTAGCCCCGGATTCACGCTTGAAGAACGAGAAATAGCCGG
>JAEMPF020005408.1:37500-39237 GCA_022496165.2 Catalaphyllia jardinei | reverse complement strand
CATCCTTTGAAGATCTTAAAAACAGTCAGAATTAGTGAGCTAAGGAGAATAATTAAAAACTTTAAACTCTAGAAAGGGCCAACAGACAAATCAAAAGTACCGGAACGTGTTAGGTTCAGATCAGCAAATGTGAAGGCTTGAAGAAACTGAACTTAGAAAGGCTAACCGTACGGTTGGGGTTAACTGTTATATATTTCCTGTAATATATATCAGTTAATTAACCCCAACAGTACGGTCAGCCTTTCTAAGTTAAGTTTCTTTAACAAAGAAAAGACGAAATTAGGTTTGTCTTACACAGGACGTAACTGTTGGAATCAGTTTATGGTTAGGCGGACCCCGTCAATTCGGTCACCAAAGGGCCACAAAAATGAGGTGGCCGTATTAACAGGGTGGCCGTAACTGGGGGAAGGGGGATGCGACAGTTTAAAACCGACAGGATTGAAACTTGCATCAATGTCGTACCCATAAAACCGTACCTCTAATGACAGCTTGGCTTTTACGATGAAGCTAATCAAATCTTTCTTGTACTTTTTTTGTACTTTGAGCGGTTAAAGAAGTTCAAAAGCTAGACTTGATGTTATGTACAATGAGCCTGTTGTGCTCATATCTTCTGTGTCATCAGTGTGGACAAGGCCTTAATAACCAATTTGAAACTTTTCCAGGAGGAAATCCTTACGATGGAATGACCGGAGAAGAAGTGTTTACCTTCGTGGCAAGTGGTCACAGATTACGAAGGACTTCAGCAATCAGATTAGACTTGTATGTATAATGAGTTATCACCGATATAACTCAGTAAGATTTTCCCGTCCTAATTTGATGGCCGGATTGCTATTCATAATGTAGTACTAAGCCGATAGATTCGATAGGGGGAATGTTGGTGAAAAGACTTTCGACGTACATCGAAAGAAGCCTTGAACTTATTTAGAGTATGGAGTCCAGTGACCTCACTAACAGAAGTAAAAGTGTCTTAAGCACAGTAATCAGTAGGGGTGTGAGGGTTCAATAATGTAAATAAATACTTAGCTGGATTGTAATTATAGGTTCCAATCGAAGAAACAATGTTGTCAATTTCACATTCTTCTCTATAATTAAATTCCGGAACCGTTGTTATTGGCCCTCCCCTAGAGAGTTGCATTATTCTTAGATTTCTTGAATCTGGGCGAGTTCGACATGATGTTAAGGATACTGCTGTTATAAACTGTCCTATCCAGAATGACCATACCATAATCCCCATTGTCCGGTTTCAGAATGACAATGCATGCACACAGCAAAAAAAAGTCGAGTAACTTCAACCCAAAATATTGAGTAAAACGTTGAATCCACAATAACTCCATATATTGGGTAAACTGAACACTGAGTGATGAGTAAACTATACTATACTTAAGGGCATGAGTAGAAATTACTGACGTGTGAGTATAACTACTCATATGTGAGTAAATTTCATTCAATGTAATGTGTATATGTTACTCATGTGTGAGTAAAAGAACTCGCATATGAGTAAACTTTACTCGTGATACTGATTACAGCGGTTATCAGTCACACGCGCCCTACAACGATTTTTTCCCATTTCGAAAACTACGTTTTGGTGGACGTCAATCAAATGTATCCATGACAATTTTTATTTCAGTGCCAGTTCTCGGAGTATCCGAGTTGCTCTGAGTCTTTAATCTTTACTTGACTCGTCGATAAACAGAAACTGAGAAGCAAGACTCATAAAATCGTTTGAAGCGCCTTCTC
>JAEMPF020005408.1:27500-32500 GCA_022496165.2 Catalaphyllia jardinei | reverse complement strand
TTTGTAAAGCTTTTTCATTACAACGTCAATTTCATCCTCGACATTAACAAATGCAGAACAAACTACTGTTGGACCAAGTTATGTCTCTTCCTTGACGTCCGTAGTGAAGACCATTGAAGTCGATCATCCTGTACCAGGAAAATCGTGACAAATTCCCGTTCCGGCAGGCAAGCAGTGCTCTCCAGAGGTAGATTCAGTCAGTGTTAGATTTCCCCAGTTGACAGTCCAAGCGTCAGAAATTTGCAGTATTTACCGAAGTAACCTATTGTCCTAATGGTTTTCAGGAAAAGCTTATCGTCACACTTTGTAAAAACAGATTTTATAATAATACTGAGGTTAAATTCGCGAAATTTTAATATTATTTTAAATACAAACCAGAGGCTAATATTTTGAAGAGTGTTAAAATTTTTGTGGGGGAAACTTGTAAACACAATACAATTAAATATATGTTTTAACTAGATCGTTTAAAATTCTTCCTTTCTCTAAATGGGAAAACTAGCCAAAGAACAATAGAAACAGCGCTAGTCATTTGTTTAATGCCTGCAGGCTGGCTCGAAAATTACTTTAACACCATCCAGCTGACACAAATACATTTAAAAACAATTCTAATAATCTGATAAAATCTAATAATCTAAGAATATTCACAGAATATTTTCAGCCTAAAATCGGTAGATAGAAAATACGAGCATTCGACCTCGGCCGGAAAGGAGTGTGTTATTTGTTGTACTAGCAAAACTGTTCCATGATCATTAAGAAGCAATCTGATTACTTCCCTAAGCGATTCAAATTCAGACTACTGACACTCCCCTGCCCCTCCCCTATCACAGTACTAGTCAAACCATTACGATGGACCGATAGTTCAACGCGTTTATTAGACAACTGTTTTCTGCTTCGAAGTAAACTATTCAGGTAGGTCTGGCCAAGAGGGGGTTGAGCAAAATCCAGTCTATCGTACAATTATTAACCCTAGGGTTGGTTGGTTGGGGTGGGGGGTGGGGGAGAGCTCCGTCAAGGCCGGGCCGGGGACATGGCCCAGGCACTGCGTATCTGCTGGTGGTTTGCTAGCGGTCAGCTGTCAAAAGAAGGGGGCAAGGGAAGGTGCTTTTTACTCAGACACCTCCACTTAGCTAAACTTTGAGTTTTCAGTACAAAATAACCTTGAGATTGACTGTGTTGCCACTTGCTCAGGTTGCTGAACCTTGTTTGAGGATTTTGTGTTGCCATGGCATCCTGCTGGATAAGGCCATGCGATGTGCATACGTACCCGTGGGCCAGGGGGAGGGGGTGGTCAGAACACGGGCATGTTTTAGCGATTACGGTCAAATATATGCTACCATTTAAAGCAAATGTCACATTGTCAAGATACAACAAAAGCAGACTGTTTATTGAATTGCATGATATTTACAATAGTTTCTATTTTACAAAATTTTTAAACTAAAATTTTAATACAAATTTATTATGAATTTTCTCAGTAACAGGCTTTAAAAGCATAGTCTATGGAAAAGCAGAAATGCTTGAAGTATATATAAATATACCCCGTTCAAAGGCCATAATGTACATATTAACTGAATCATGAGTGCTTGTTTCATATTCAATTAAAATAACTTAACTGCAATTAATTAATATAACTGTTATTCATATCTGAAGAAACAAAATACTCATGTCTCATTTTTTTATTATAACCACTGGCGCCAGACAGTGTTTTCAAACCGTAGTAAATAAGGGAATATCACTGTACAAACCGAAGTCCAAAACAAAATATAATCTATAGATTTGCTACATGCCCCAATTGCTCAGCAATTGTTGTCTGAATTTTTCTAATGCCTGGATTTTCAAAACAAATTGCAAAATGAAAACGACAAATAAAGTGTAGGTTATGTCTCAGAAAATATAAAAAAATACAATATGAAATTTAGCATGGTTAAGAATCCTCAACTTTCCAAAAATCACAAGTTATGAAAAATAGAAGCTGTCCACTAAACACTGAAACATCTTGCACATTGAAAGAAAATAAATTCTTTGCCAGGATTCTGAAGGACGACGTATTTTGTTTAGCAGAAGTCATCTGGCGACTGGTCACTGCAGACCTCACACTACATGACAAAAATATAACCCTCACCATTACGTTTCTTGGAGGTCTCAGAAACATTTCAGGTCTGCAAAGCCATTTTTAGCCAGTTCATCTGTATCTAAAAGCGAAATAGTGTACATACCCCTGAAACTTCTTGTGTGAAAGGAACCTCTGTTCATATTAAGATTATGTGAATAAAACAGCTCTGAAATTAATCATAAGGTGTTGGACCTTCGATAAATTGATAGCAGTCTGATACCAAGCAACCTCATAAAGCTTATAAATACAGCTGCGAGGAAAACATACAAGGCAAGACTTTCATCTGCTGTTCTCGTCCTATCTGTAAAAAGATGAAAATACAGATGAATTAAAATTTAATTGCACGTAAGATAATATATTATACTGCTGTAAGGTAAAGCATTTCTCAGTAGCGTTTCTTCAGCTACATAAACCACACAGCTTACAGTACAGTGCATTACCCTGTACACCCAAACACTAACAACCCACCAAAAAACCTCATCATGCAGGTAACAATACTGTTTACCGACTCTGTACAGCGCACAAGACAAGAAACAAGATAGCGTCTGAATTTTCCTGGAAGTGAATGGCGGGAATCTATTTGTCAGGCGAACTTGGGTGAACCAAGTCACAGGCAATTAAACATCCCTGTTTTGCACCGGAAGTGGAAGATTGAGCACTGGGGACTATAACAGAATTTCCAAGGCCTCAAAAATTATTTTCTTCTCACGCTATGGCAACTAGATTTACACTAGCTAGCTTTCCACTGTTGGAGACCATCTCTGGGATGTGCAGGCCACAAGTTGGCAGAGAGTAAGGTGGCCATCATAGACCATGCATATGCATTCTTAAACATTATTGCAAGCTTATAATTAGATTACACACTGAATATCTGTAATTCTGTGTGTACCCAGTACACTGTATGATCCAACTAAATCACTAAATCTGTATAATAAAAGACTAATTATTAGTCTTTCTGTGTGTGTGCATGCGAATGTGTGTTCGCACGCATTCTTTCTTAATTTCTCTTCTTATTTGGCCCCAAATAAATAATATAATTGATTTAAATCACTAAAATTGGCTCCTCAGTATATAAATTAGCCCACTAAGGTTATTTCGGGCAGCCATGTACTCTTTTTGTTTTAACTTAATTCTGTTTATTTAACTTTATACGCTGAGTACAAATAAACTTGTTGTTGTTGTTGTCTCTGTATGGTACTAGCTTGCAACTGTCAGGTTTATAATTATGTGGAACTCTTGTCAAATGCTTAAGGTGATTCCCTAGTTTTGCATTGCGCATTCCTACTGCGCGCGATTTTTGAGCTTATTTGTTGCGCACGGAGATCACCAAAAGTTACATTAATAACCGTATTTGTCAGCATTGTGGCGTGAAAACAAGCATGGTGACCCACTCTTTTTACTATGTTCCTAATATCTCCTTGTCTTGTAACAACAACATACCGAGTTTTATCAGAAATCTATGGCGGGTTCTTTCACTAGGGAATCACCTTGAATGACATTGATTTTAAATTATCAATGTCACCTGACCATCATCACCACCACCACCACCAGCTTAGCACCAGTAACAGCAGCAACACCACCACCACCACCAGGACCACTACCAACAGTCCCAACACCAGCACTTCCACCAGCATCAGTCTACCACTGCCAGCAGCAGCATCAGTACCTTAGCACCAGAACCAGAAGTGCGACCACTATGACCATCACAACCAGCACCAGCACCAGCACTTCCACCACCCGGTTTATATACCTGAAGCGTGGAAAAGGTACCCCTTTTGGGCGGAGCCTCCCCGTATAGGCCAATAGTTGTAGTTGCTTCCCTAGCCTGGAGTTTATTTGTGAGTTTTGTGTGTCCTGAGTTAGCAAGGGAGTTATAAGTGAGTTTTGATCCATGACAATGTGAAACATTAATTCCTCCGATTAAAATTAATGGAAAATGTCTGAGTTTTCGGGAGGTATAACAGTGACTAATGTATGTCCATCATCAAAGATTTTGAAAGATGAATTAAAGCCTGAAACTTGTCAAAACTAATTTCACTTGAAAATAGCTACGTGCAGTCTATTTGAGATTGTGCAATATTTTTTTTATTCTAAATTAAAGCTCATGGGGTTATGGACTTTAAAATGATGATCCAAGCTTTAACTGTAGAACTTGGAGTTGATCAATACATTTCACAAAAAAAAATATTTGGTTGCACATGATCTGTACCTTGAGGATTTTTCTTTTCCTCTGGACGAGGACTAGGAGTTGCTGGCAAGCCAAGACTTTGCGATGCCTGTGCAATGCCAGTGCTAGTTAAAGTTGGACCCTCACCTACAAATGAAATATTTAATATATTTTCACATTTAGTAGAATATGTAGTAGTGTTGAGAAAGCCGACATGTCCAATTTAAGGTATTAATTTCATTCTAATTGACCAGCAATTGGTATATAAATTAAGTGAATGCAGGTTGTCTCCATTTTAGATGGTTTTGATTACTAATTCCTTGGTATGCCATTCATGCATGATCAGCAGGTCATAATCCTTTCCTCTCATACATTAATGCAAGCTGATAATTAATAAAATTTAAAAGGACTGGTGGAAACCTAAAAAAATTGTAAGGCAATTAACTGAGTGTCTAACAGCGCCAGTTAACCAGCAGCACCAAAACCAGCACTTCCATCAGCACTAACACAACTAACAAATAACATTTATCAATTGCACTAGCTGAGGAATTGCATATGAAGTACATTGACCATTTCTCTTACCCTTGCGAAAAGAATTCCCAGCTTTGTGGGAATAACTTTCTGAGAATTGGGCCATTCCATTTAATATTCACCCCCCCCCCCCCCATATGGATGAGATCCCTGAGAATTTAACCCCAAAGAAAAAGATCAAGTGCTGACACA
>JAEMPF020005408.1:0-22500 GCA_022496165.2 Catalaphyllia jardinei | reverse complement strand
AAAAAAATCAAGAGATTATTATAAATTATTAATCAGTAATAAGGCGCAATTTCCGAATGCTACTATTAATTTGAGAAGTGAATTCCACTTGTCTATTGACCAGCTGAAACAAGTCTTTATAATTCCTCATAGTGTTGCTTTTGAACCATACGTAAAAGCTTTCCAATACAAAATATTAAACTCTATTTTGTTCACTAATGTTAAATTGCATAAAATTGGTTTCAACGAGAGTGACCTCTGTAGTTTTTGTGAGACAGTACCTGAAACATTACATCACTTACTTTTTCTATGTAGTCATTCAAGGTTGTTTTGGTCCAATTTCGAGTGTTATTGGCTCTCTCTAACGAATGACAGGATCCAGTTATCACTTCAAGATGTAGTAGTGGGAATAATCTCCTCTCCAAACTCTCCACTTCTAAACCTTCTAAATTTTTTTATTATTATCGGAAAATTGTATTTATGGGACTGCAGAAGAGATCACAGGTATCCAGACTTACAGAGATTTAAGGTTAGGCTGAAAATGAAGTATGAAATTGAACGTTTTATAAGCTTAAAAAACAATAGTAATTTTTTCAAAAAGAAATGGTTTTTTTCACCTTGTTTGTTATTCAACTAAGTAGAAATGTATATGTATGTATATGTGTGTATCAGTGTACATGTGTATGTATGTATATATGCATGTGTATGTGTATATGGTTATATATGTATATTATTGTATATATGTACAATTTTTGCAGAATGCAATAATGTAATTTTGTTCTTAACGCGAAAAAAAAAAGGAAAAAAAAAAGTACAGTATTGTATTGTCAGTAGCGTAAGTAGCCCGTAATGTAATTGATGGAATTTCTAGTATTGTTTTGTAAGTAGAGGATTCTGATAATAATACAAAAAAAACTTACAGAAAAAAAAAAATTTCACTTGATTCTGGAGAACTCCACAGACACAAAAATTAAGCAGGCTCTAAAGAAACTCAACGTGATTACCGTACCTGTGAGTCTAATGTTTTAAGATATCGATCATATAAAGACCTTGTTTATTCTAGGTAAATATATAGAGGCCGATACTACACGGTGGCGAGAAAATATGAATTTTATGTTCGAGTGGCGGGACCAATATCTCACGAGTGAGCGCAGCGAACGAGTTAGGTATTGTTCTTGCCACGAGAACATAAAATTCCTATCTTCGAGGTAACGTGTAATGTTCTTTTTATTATATAGACACACTGATGACGGCGTTTTTGCTGATTTTCCGAAGATTTCCGACCACCTTCCGAAGATTTCCGAAGATTTCCAAAATTCTTCCGAAGGCCAGACAAACGTTCCTGAGCATTTTCCGAGAATTTCCGAAAATTTCCGAAGATGTCCGAAGATTGCCGAAAACTTTCGAGGAAGACCCGAAGATGTTTCGATGATACACCAACGAATTTAACTACAATTTAAGAGACAAACTTGATATCAGTTAAATCATCGATAAACTCACGTGTGCGATTATGGAAAATAAACCACTCGGGTCCCGGATGTAGTTTTTATGAATTTTACGAGTGGTAGATTTTCCAAAAAAACACTCGTGTCTATATAATAAAATATTTTAATCCTTGTCATGTCTCATGTTCTAGCACATTTCGGGAAAACAGGCGTACATTATAGCTGCAGAGTGTAACAATATATTTTATTTTAAAACTTTTTGTGATTAAATTTAATTTGCTACGAAAAAAAAAAAAAAAAAACTTTGCTTCTGAGAAAAATGAAGTCAATATTGAAGCGTGCACAATGAACACAACGAAAAAGTAGAGCATTTCAGCCAAAAAAAGATACAGGAGAATGTTTTTCTGCTTCATTGAAATGCACATGCAAAAATTCAGGCACTTTTGAAAGAAAAAACTTTTTACCCGAAAAAGTCACTTACGACCATCTTGCACCAAGCCATTCAATTACAGGTTTGACGATTCGGCGGCCTCGTGCGGTATTGAAATTTCTCGTTCATTGTTAGTGAACTCATGGAGGTAAATCCCGATAATTCACTCGCTGAGTGCGTTAACATTTTTAATATTCAAATTGTGTATGACTTTTCCTCGGGATGTCCAGGAGCCATAATCAGGGACGGATACCGTAAGTATTTGGATGCGCGCGGACCCATGATATGAGTCAATTCTTCTATTTTTAGAACAAATTGCGCCATCCTGACGTCATATATCCGCGCTCATCCACGCACGTGTCTTGGGCTCTCGCGCGGATGTTGTCACGTTGTGTGATGAAATGGTGAGAGTTGCGAGATTCTCTTGCCGACTTTTCACTGCGATGGCAGGGAATATGGCAGAGAACAAGAACCAGCGCTCTTCTATGTACTTTTATGCTCAGATTTAATGGAAAAGGTGTGTATTTCAGGGTCGAGAATTTCTTTAATTTCGCACTGTGAATGAATAAAATCCGCTCGCCGCGTCTAGTTATACGCGTAAACTTCTGTATTTGTTTTGTAAAGAAAGTTCTGTACGAAAACTGTTTACTCCGGTATCGAGTTAATTTGTGAGTTTGCCAAACAATGCTTAATTATAACCAAAACCTGTTTTTGATAGTTTTTTATTGTTTCTGCTTGTTTGGCTAGTTTGCAAAAGTTTTTGAAAGGCAAGTCTGACGCGTACGAATAGTTCATTTGCATAGTGCAGCGCGTGCACTTTCAAGTCCGAGTCGGTGTTTTCAGATTGTCAACAAATCGTGAAAAAGACTTGTTTCAATGTCTTTTGTGCTCAGATGCTACAACAATTGTCACTAATGTTCACCAAAAGGCTACCAACATCATGCGTGTTTCTTTCACATAGAGAAACTTGACACCTTACACCTTACAAGGAGTTTTGCCTCAATTGAAATCTTTATTCGAGTTGATTAAAAGCTCATCGTAACTTTTCTGATTACTTCTGCTGTATTCACATATTATCGGCTAAGCTTTTAATATGTTCTCAAACATTTATCAACCTTAAACATATTCAAAAACTACAGATATTATATCAGTTCGATGTACGTTTTCACACCAAAGTGCGAAATCCAATTTACCATTTTTTCCAACTGTGCAGAACACGCATGGGCGGGCGCTCTTATTCATTGACAACAGGATTTTTACACAAACAAAACTAAGCAGCATCTACGGACAGAAAACTATTGTCACTTATTGGGCCTAAACGCTGCTATATCCAAACATATCCAACTAGTTTGTTTTCTGTGTTATGGAAAATTAAAGCTGTTAATCTTCTTCATATGTGGAATTTTAGATTGGAGTAAACTGAAGTTCTTGTAAAAGGAGCAGCGGAACTCAATTTAATCTGCGTTATAAAGCGGGACATACCTAAATTCGGCACTGTCTTCACTCAAACTGGAGCAACTTACGGCGAAAATACTAAGCAAAGTTCCAACAGCCATAAACAGATAAAGGGGTTGAGTTGTGGGCCAAAAGCATAAACGATTTCGGGAATTTCGGACGCCATTTCCTCTGCGCGACATCCGCGAAAATCCTCGCAGCAATGTACGCGCGTGTGCCGCAGGCGATGGCGCAATTTGTTCTAAAAATAGAAAAATTGTCCCATATCATGGAGCCAACCCCAATACTAGAAATGGCGCGTGCTTACGGTCTCCGTCCCTGATTATGGCTCCTGTCGGGACTTGAACGACTTGGGTATTTGATCAACTTGTGTATTGCACATTGTGACTGACTATTAAGTAGAAATTCGTGGAGGTGGCTGAGTATACGTTCCAGTTTCCGAAGATGATGATGAGACTGACCCGGCTAACTATAGCAAAGATATCAGTGACGTCACCTATTGTTATTAATATGCCAACCAGAGAACTATTGGCTGGTGAAACAAAGAGTTCTTTTGTTTAACACTTCCAGCATTTAAATAACAAAAGCAATGTTTGTAAACAAATATCTTCGCTATAGACCAATTTCTTTATTATCTAACTACAATCGTATCTTTGAGAAAATAAGCGTTTATTGATAAAAAAGAAATTCTTTATAGATCGCAGTATGGTTTCCGAGATAAACATCCCACTCAGCATGCAATACTTGAGATCGTCAACTCCCCACAAAGGAACATGGACAACAAACTGTTTTCGTGTGGTATTTTTATCGACTTAAAGAAAGCTTTCGATACAGTTGATCATTCAATCTTGCTCAACAAATTAAATCACTGTGGAGTCCGAGGCATTGTAAACGATTGGTTTTCGTCATACCTATTTAGATCAACTTGTTTATTTCTGATAAGGAAATTGTTCCATGTGGTGTTCCACAAGGTTCAGTACTGGGTCCTCTTCTATTTCTGATATTTATTAACGATATTCCAAACTCTTCACAGAAGTTAAATTTTGTCCTATTTGCGGATGACACAAACAGGCTTATGCTGATAGACATCCCAAGTCCCTCGAGGAGACCGTTAACAAAGAGCTGAAAAATGTATGTGAATGGTTGCATGTAAATAAGCTGACACTTAACATAAAAAAGTCAAACTTTGTTATTTTTCGACCTCCACAGCGATCGCTAAATTATGAGATTAAACTCAAAGTAATAGACAACAGCACCAACATATCGTCAGGTCTAGAGTGTAAGGAATATGTCAAGTACTTAGGTGTTTTGATTGACAACCATTTGTCCTGGAAATGTCACGGAGACTATATCGCCGTGAAGATCTCTCTTTAGTAAAATTGTCGGAGTAAAATCTCGTCTAAGACACTTCGTTCCATTCTGTACTTTGAGATGCATATATCAGTCCCTCATACTTCCCTACTTGACATATTGTTTGACTGCTTAGGGCCAAGCCGCAAAAGCCCATCTTAATAAATTATTGCTACTTCAAAAACGTACACTACGTTTGATGTATTTTCTAAATCCAAGAACTCATGCTATCCCTTTCTTTTATTTCTTCTAAAATATTACCTATTCACCTGCTTTACTTTGAAGCTGTTTTACACTAAGACTACGCTGTAAAATGTTGATAATATACTGTTCCTCCCTGTCTGCATAGGCCTTAAAAGTTAAACCGGAAGAGGTCTGTTATTTGGTCTCTTGATTGGTTGCTATGGCAACAGCACTATTAACTGGAATTACTTTAGGCAGTCTTTCACCATGGCTAGGTTAGTAGCCTTGCCCACGTATGGTTTTCGAGATAGACCACCCCTTAATATTTTATTTTACCTTCAGTATGCATTTTACACCCTGTCTGCGCTTCATGCAAGACCGATTAAAGTTTGAGACTGTTCATCTTTACTTTCGGCGCCATATTGCCGGTATGGTGCTGTTTTCGCATGAATTTCTCCAAATTTTAGGTCATGGACAAACACGACTTGCTCTCCTGAGGAACTTTTGTCGACTTTGTGGCAACAGCGTCAAGAACAAGGCCGATATCGCAAAAAAAAAGCCTTCAAACGGCAACGTCTGGCTAAAAAGTGTCCACCGACAGCTTTCAAACGGGAACTGTTGGAAAAATTTAAGCTTAACATCAAAGGATTCGAGTGAAATTCATCTAGAAAAGGTTTTCCCTCCCTGTAAACGACTTCTTTACCGTGTCATGTGGAAGGCAACTGTCGATACATATGAGGAAAGAAAGACCGTCCGGTTAAAAAAAAGAGAGACCACCGAGAGCTGTCTCATGAGCTCGGAGGAAGTGACAGAGAAAGCGGGGAAGAATACAAAACAGGGACGAAGATGAAATCTTGTCTGGAATTCAAGAGCTTAATACATAATAACCCTTTTATGAACAGGGAGTTGGCCATGGTTTATGCACAGTTCACCGTTGTTTGCTCACGATCGAGCGATGCTCCACCATCTTCAGTTTCACTGTTGGCTTGCTCAGAATTTGGGGTGTCTAGAAAACAAAGACCCCTAAGACCCCTAGGACCCTCAAGACCCCCTAGACCCCAAAACTTGAAAACAAAGGCCCCCATATTTTGGGGGGCTCCGAAATTACGACTAGCCGGTCGCCAATGCGACTGAAAGTCTTAGTTGAGCGTTGGCGACATGAATTTTGAGGCTACTTTTAGTGTCTAATGGACTGGCATTCGAGGAATTGGTTTCGTTTGAAATCGAAAAACTTTGTTTTTGGTTTCAAGCAAGAAACTTACCTCTTGTCTCTTCAAGGTTTTAAACTTTCACAGAAGTAATTTAGATCAAAAATGAAGGAAATTAAAGATTACTATAAATTGACCCAAACAGGAGCCCATTGAAAAACACATCTTTTTTTCTTTTTCTTTTTTGGGTAATTTTTCATGTGTACAATAATCGGAACACTTTGAATTATTAAGTTCGTACTTTGTCTTCTTTTTCTTCCTTTTTTAGGGAAGGGGTGGGGTTTTAAAATACGGTACCACCCTTTGCTCTTTAATCCCCGTGGAGAGCACGAGGTTAGCTCACGAGGTTGACAAACTGACAACTGTAGTGTACTCCCTCTTGCCCCCAGGTTCCTTCCACCCACCCCCCACCCCCCCGCCCCGAAAAAAATTGCCTTTTTCGGGGGTGGGTGGGGAGGGGGTTTAGAGTTAATTTGAAACTAGACTCAAGTATTGTCCCAATCATCTCCCCGAAAATCGTAGAGCCATGTCCGTATCTTCCTCGGATATCTATAAATGGCTTATCGCTGTGGCGAATAGCTGGATTAAACGCAACAGGAGCGTGTGCCTGAGGGTCTCCGTCCCCTCCCTCCAGAGCACGAGGTTGGCATACTCACAAACTGTCCGAGCCATCACTCTGTCTTTGTCATCAGCAGTTGCTGGAGTGTAGAGGGTGGTACCGTATTTTAAAACTTCACCCCTTCCCTCAAGAAAAGTAACAAAAAGAAGAGAAAGTACAAACAGAAGACTTGAACTTTTAATTTTACGTGTTCCGATTAATTATTATGCACATGAAAAATTACACGAAAAATAATAAAAAAAGAGCGAGGCGACATTTTTCCGGAGGTACTGTTAGAGGCTGAGAGTACTCAGGCTCACCAGATGGAAAAATTGTTTGCCAAATAGTGTCAATAAAATTTTTCCTTCACAGCGAAACACAAAAACGCAAAGTTTTTCAAGGCAATTTTTCACATGAAAGAATGATCGCAAGAGTCGCTTTTCACGTTTAAATCCATTTAAATATTGTGTAGTTGAAATGGAGTTATCGTTAAATAGATAGCTCTCTTAGTTTGGAGACATGCCATCAGTACGAAGCCGCAAAAACAAAGCACCTGTTTCTGATATGCGCCCACGGTATAGCGGGCAGTTGAAACCGCTGAAAACATGGCGGCCCTAAATATTTCCATTACATAGTTGCGTGGATTATAACTGTTTGGGGACAATTAACAGTAGTAATCTTTCCTTCATTTTTTATCTAAATTATTTTCTGTGGAAGTTAAAAACTTCGAAGAGACAAGGGGTAAGTTTTTTGCTTGAAACCAAACACAAAGTTTTTCGATTTCAAACGAAACCAATTCATCGAATGCCAGTCCATTATATGGGTGTGTTTCTTTTGGATTTTTAAATCCAAAAGAATCTGAAAATGGATTTTATGTTTCTTTTCTGAACAGATCAATCCAAGACTTTTCGGATCACGGTGCGTCAAAGGAACCGAAGAATCCACTCTGGAAGTGGATTCTTCGGTTCCTTTGACGCACCATGACCCGAGAGATCTTTGATTTAATCTGTTTAGTAGAGAAACTAAAAATCAGTTTTCGGAATCTTTCTGATTTAAGAATCCAATCTTGGATTTTCTTAAAGAAACGCACCCTTAAAAATGTAGCCTCAAAATTTATGGCGCCAACGTTCTGTCAACTCTCAGCTGGTCATAATTTCGGAGCCCTCCAAAATATGGGGGGGTCTTTGTTTTCAAGTTTTGGGGTCTTGTGGGGTCTTGAGGGTCTTTAGGGTCTTAGGGGTCTTTAGGGTCATAGGGGGTCTTAGAGGTCTTAGGGGCTCTTTGGGGTCTCCAATAGGGATGTTTGTTTTCAAGACACCCCAGAATTTGTTGTTCCATCTTGTTCGACGTTTTCACCCAGCACATTTTCCTCAGAAAAAGGTATTTTTTTAATTGTCTCCCCCGGATCGTGAATTTTAGCATTTCTTTTTTATCTCATTTTCAAGCAATCGACGTTTCTGTCTTTCGGCAACCCTTCGAGACCGAGGTTCAGCTTCCTTGGGGTCTTTCAATTGTTGTTTAGAACGATGCCCAAGGTACAAAGTAGGCCACCAATTCACGTTAAAACGATGCCAGTCTTCAGCAGGGTCTCCTGACAGGAAATGCTTGCTGCAAATCCGGTCATTTCCTAAAATAGAGTCAGTTAAGTTCTCTCTGCTGATCTCAGATCGCCTTGTTTTTCTCTCCGCATCATGAACTCTTCCATGTACTCTAGCTCCTTGGTTGACAACAACACGTGGAAGACGAAAAAAACTTACTTTTTCAGCGGTGGGCGGTATCTTGCACAGTTGCCCGTTTGATTGCTACAACAACAACAACAACAATTTATTTACCCCATAAACTTACTTACATGCAGATAAACTATTCAAATAGATAGAGATAGATATAGGGGGTCTGGCTGCCTGAAATAACTAAAAAGTTAAAAGGGGCAGGCAGGCAGCCAGTATTACAATTTGTTTAGGATAATTTAGGTCGGACACACATACGCACACACATACATCACAAAAAAAAAAAGAAAATAAGAGTAATAATAAACTAAGACATCTGATTTTGAGGCAAAGGGCCATAATGACAAAAATTAAATTTCTTCTAAGAACGCTAGAATTGATGTCGTACAGAATGTCCCAGGTGTTGGTTTGCACGAGTAGCACACATTCTGCGCTGGAACGCCAACATTGCAAATGAAGTGTTCTGTGGAAAACACACTTGCAGAGTCCCATAAAATTGCGAATAAAAAAAATATTGCACTTTTTTCTCATATTCCTTGGCTTTTCTGTTTTGGCCCCTAAAAAGTACTGTGTTGGTGTAAGACCATTATAATATTGAGTGGATAATAACCATGCTTATGCTAGAATATTGAGTTTAACATACACCTAGTGGTCATAGCGCTAGCGATGTCGATGCTACTACTATAAAACCAAGGTTCACTCCACGCGGAGTTCAAGTAGCGAACCCAGCCCTACCCCCACCCCTAAAACAGTAAGACCAAGCAAAGGCTCAAAAGGTATTTATTAACTTTTGCAATCAATCTATAGTCAAGTGAAAGTTACTTCTTACGGTGCTAGCTGATAATTATAATGAAGGCACTCTATAACAAGGGAATGTATCCCTTATGCCACAAAGTGTAAAAAATCAATTATCAGTTCATGTTGCGGTGTTTACTGAAAACAATTAATACCCGTGATATTTCATTAAGTGGCAGCAATGTCCTAAAAGGAACTTTTCAGTCAAACTAAAATTGAAAACTCTGCCGTGCCACTTTGAACAAAAGCGTATTTAAAGACGAAGGTTTCTATACATTAACATTGCAAACTCGACCAAGATACTGAGATGTTGATACAGCAGACTGGCTAACGGTGTGTACTGAAATAAAAACTGCACACCACTGACAGCACGTTCTCGATAAAGAGCCCCGATGTGGCAACAGCAGAAAATTTAAACTGGAGCGGTCCCTGCTCGGCCCCTGGGGGCCGAGTAGAAGAGGACCCTGAGAGGAGGAGAGGACCCCTGATTGAGGCTAGAGCTAGAGACGACAGAAAATGATGACCGGTTGCTAACAGTTACACGGTTTCCGTCTTTACATGAATTTTAGAAAACATCTTTCCGATGGAGAAGAAACATGGACCACAGAAAGCCTTGGTACAGTAACTAACGATATCTCCGATCCACTTCATTCTCATCAGACACGCCCGACTGCAGGGTACCAAACACCAGACGTACTGAAATCCCACGCAGGCAAAGTAACAACCAAAGAAGAACGCCAGGGGACCCCCACACAGGAACGTTAGGAACAAGTAGCAGCAGCGTTTGGCACAGTTGAAGGTGTCGAAGGCGCAGTTGTACAAGTGTTTGTCCGAATGAAAACCATCTGGTTCTGCTATTACATCAGTGAAATCAACCTGGGGTGAATTACAAATACTTCAATTATCATTTCGGATTTTACTTATATTCGTTCTTTTCTTTATAAAGTTTCTATATTTGATTTTCTGGCAACTATTGGAACGATTAGTTAGGTATTTCTAAAATGAGCATGGAAAAATGTTTGATTGCATCATGGGGCGCCGTTTGTAAAAAAAATTATTTACAACAAATTGTGACATATTTTGCTTATTTAGAAATAATAAAAACTGCCAGAAAATTTATTTATAAATAAGACACAAAACTTGTACAGATGATATGTAAATAATTAGTTTAGGCACATCCTGATTTGTATACAATTTTAATCGGGAAAGAAATTATATATAAATAATGAATTACACGACTTCAATTATTTATAAATCAGTCGTTCTTTAAAATATTTGTTTACATATCATTAAGTTAGCCAACTCAGTTGTAAATTTATTATTTATTAAATAATAAACTCCACCTCGCGTGTAAATCCATTATTTATAAATAATGAAGTTTACCCAGAGTGAAAATTCATTATTTAGAAATCATGAAATTTCACCTCTTGTTTTATGGTTTACATATCATGAATTTACGTCACTGCGGAACTAAGAACTCTCGCCGTTTTGGCGCGCTGGTGTGTCATAAATTAATTAATTAAGGAGGCGATGCTAATAATAGATTTACGCTCGGCAAGATGAAACTTCACTATTTGTAAATAATAGATGTACGTAACCTCCGGGTCAACTTTATGATATATAAATAATGGATTTGCTAGCACATAGGATAACTTCATTATTTACAAATAACAGATTTAGACTCCAAATCAATTTCATTATTTGTAAATCCCGCAGTGATGTAAATTCATGATATGTAAACAAGAGAAAATGATGGGACAGAGAGGGACAATGAGGGCGTTGGCTGGGATATGTCGATTCCACTGAAGTTATTTTTAGCTTTAGGCGGAAACGGAAGTCTATTTCCCCAGACGTCCGCATGATACCTCTGTTGATCAGGGAATTTTGAAAAGGCGGTCTGCGTGGAAATACGTTTCGTCAGTAGAAGCGGCTAAAGAACCACAACCTCTTTGGAATAAAAACGCTAGGGGGCATCAAGGAATATCAATGTTTGTCCTCCGAGAACTTGAACCAAAGAAAATAGCGATGAAAACAATAAAGAATTTAATAGCTTTCATTTGTTAATTGTAAACAACATGCAGAGAACTATCGTATTTGTTCGATATTGTAACAAAACATGAAATACTGTTTCAATCTGTAGCGATCCTGATACCACTGAACGCATCCACAAAAGAAATCTTAGCACACCGAACAAAAGTAGTTTGGGTCCCACGGAAAAAGTATTTTTGAACCGAGCGACAAAATTGCTCTCAACCCGGCTGGAGGAGTCGAGCTTCAAAACCATTCGGAGGGTCGCTAAAATATTTTGAATCCAGGCCGGAACCAAAACAACTCGAAGCCTAGTGATTTTAATACTATGCGTGCCTCAACAAAGCAATTTTCAACCATGCGATAGAAGTATATTTTGAACCTTAACAGCGCGGATAAAACAACTCGGAGTGTAGCGATCAGCCTAAAAATAACAGCTCGGAGCTGGAGGTGGTCAAAAACAGAAATAATGTTGAATAACAGAACAGTGACAAAACAGCTCCCAGCGAAGCGACCAGCGACAGAAATAACTCGGAAACAGCTCGAAGTGGGACGACCAGTGACAGAAATAATTTTGATCAGGAATACAATAACAAACACCTTGGTGGGTCAGGCTTGCAGAGTACAGTGAGAGTAGCGTTCAGCGAGAGAAATTATGTTATAATTTTGAATGCTGGCACAGGGACTAAACAACTAAAAGTATGGCGATCATGGGAATGTAAGGGAAGGCTTTAGCTCTTGAATGAACAAAGTCTCTTTAATTTTGCAGTGAAAGTCAGACTGCAAAACTGACTTTCACTGCAAAATTAAAGAGACTTTGTTCATTCAAGAGCTAAAGCCTTCCCTTAATGTCAATATTAGTAGTGAGAAGATGTTGCTGTTTTAGCTGTTACTCCTCATGATTACGTTTATACACGTACTGCTGCAGATCATATTTCTCAGTCTAGGTTCCAGACCTCTTATGTTTACGATATATATATATAGTTTTCAAAAAATTGTAACCGTCACTTTTGAAAATGTATGTTGACTAGCATACGAAACGTTAAGTTCTATATAAAAATGCGTTGGAATACAATGTTTATCACCGCTGTTTGTGTTATTTTTTTGTCTTATTTATAAATAAAATTTCTGGCAGTATTTATTATTTCTAAATAAGCAAAATATGTCACAAATTTGTTGTAAATAATCTTTTTTACAAACGGCGCCCCATACATCATTAACTGCCCGGGTCTATGCTTTCTTTTCTTTCCTTTTTTTTACCCAAACGTTTTGCCATTCGTACGAGGGCAAATAGAGAGAAAAGGAGATGATGATCTCACAAAATGAGAGGGGAAACACCCTATTCTTAGTGCAGTTATCGGATCAGCCCAGGTGCCTAAACCTGGGTGGGGCAAGGCAAAGTGAAAGTGCTCTAATGATGCGGAGAAGGCATTCCTTCTCCACATATCCACCATTACAAAATCCAAATTTCTTAGGGCAGGGAGGGCCGGGATGTCTTTCGATCGAAACAGTTTTTGGAAGATCGACTTACGTTTAATGTCTGTGACACAAAGAGTTTGAAATCAATATCTCTTTAGTGAAATGTAATGCCATTTATTTAAGTTTACTGCATTTTGTTCTAAATCCTCAAAAATATATATAAGAAATATGTATTTGAAACAAATCCGCAGTAGGTTTTTATCAGTTAGTAGTACTAACTTAAGTATAAAGTTCTAGTTGATGTATTTACTGTGTTTTTAAATGAAGATGATGATGATGAACAAGGAGAATTTCAGTCCCCCCTCTCATGAACCTCCCCCCTCCCATTCTTGCATGGTTACCCTCTAGTGGTGTTTGCTGTACCTTAGGGTGGAGATAGAGATACGCAGTGAGAGTAGACACAAGGCAGAGGGTTGAGTGCGGGTCAAGGTGCGCAGCGTTTAGTGGGTAGAGTAGTTAGCAGGGTGAGACTTTCTACGGTCAGCCTTCGCCGTGTGCACGAGTAAAGTTCGTTATTCTTTTTTTTTTTCTTTCGTTGTGTACGAATGTTAGTTTGCGATTTCTTGTATTTCTTTAGGATACCCCGAAATCTCGCTGCTTTGCTTTGGTCCAGGCCACACTCCCTACTGGTTTTTGGTGGTTTCTGTGGTCCTTTACGGTAAGTTTCGTGTTTTATTTTTGTGAGTTCTTGTAAAATCATCTGACATTGATTATATGACACGGTAGATTGGCTTTCCAACGCGCCCAATTTAAAGACCGCGTGTGTCTGGATGAGTAGTGCTGACTCGCGATTTCACAAGCGAAAAAAAAAAACGCAACTGATAATTTATCTATACTGAAAGGTAATCATGAATCAATTTCACGTTCTTGCAAACAGCATCGATTTGGGCTGCTGCTACAAACTTGGTGAAATGTGCAAAATATCAATTGTTTCGACTTGATCGACTCGACTTGTACAACGCTGTACGTAAAGTAAATTCAAATACTCTTATCCTCTATTCCCATACCTTGAAGAAAGAATTTTTGTCCGTAGGGTCACGATTTTCCCTGGCAATGAGTTGAGCTTTTGGCTTTGTGGATCCTGTTTTTTCCAACATACTGCCGTGAAAGCCGCTTTCTGCAAGCCCTGCAAACTTAATCAGTGCGTCACAATATAGCCAATAAATTAGGTTTGTGTCTGATGGCAAGTGTTTCCGGCATGTCAACCATTCTTGTTCAGCTCACGGCACAAACAAAAACTCTCATGGCAGGGGCGCCCCTCCCTTCAACAATTTAATTGTAACCTCCTAGATTCTGGGAGACATGTGACCAGACCCAGCCAGGGTCTCTCCTTGTTCGGCCCAGGGGGTGGTACATGAGAGACCCTGGGAACGAGGTTGTTGTGCCGTGAGATATTTGGTTGTGCCGTGACACCCATGGGCCACCGTGGTGAATCGAATTCCACCCTAAAAGTATTTTCAGTTTTACGTCTAATTAAAGTACGTCTAATAAAAGTAGCGAGGGAAATAGGGCGGGAAAATGAACACCAGATTTGCGTTTTAAAAACTGTTTTAGGAACAACTGCTTGCGTGCTTGAAAAAGCGTCAAATCTTCCACCATGTCGTTTTGTTTGTCTGAGTTTTATGGTAACGCAATGCTCATAGGCAACAGCCATGCCCGAAAGGCGCATTGAAGTCAGTATTGTATCCAAGGGACATGACAACGATAAATATCTCGCTCTTTTCTGGCCGTTGGAAATGAATATTGACTGACCATAACACATTTCAGGTTATAAGAACTGAGACGAGTTTAAATCTTTTTTCCTTTTTTTATCAAGGGGTCTGAGTTTTGGGGGTCTTTGGTCTGAGGTCTGAGTTTTCGTGATACCCCGATTCCAGGGTCCTTCGCTTAAGACCCTCCACAAAATGGCGCGATCCGCGATCGAGATGAGCCCGTTATTCAAACGTCCAGTTATTAACTGCAAACACAATCTATGTTAAAAAAATTATTTCCTACAATCTATATTTTTGGGGGGACAAAGTAAAAACAATTGGCTTGACTCGTGGTTGACCAGTGACTCAAGATTGATTTGGGCTCGCGGATGCCTCGTGCAACGCTGCAACTCCGAATGGAGTAGTTTCACGCCGTCGTGAACTTAGCTGTACTTGAAGAGTTATAACTGCCTAAAAGGAATGAATTTACTATCGTTTGGCACAGCTTCTTTTGTGTGGTTATTTTGAAATCCTCTGTTTGATTTGTTGACTACAAAATTGACTTGAACAGTTTTCTTCCCTCACACAGAAGCGACAGATATCAAAACACTCTCCTCCGCAGAGGCTCAAAGATTTTTTTTCCGGTTGGGAGGATCCGTTGAGCATTGTAAGTGCAGGCGCAGGGCACCCGGGTTAGGCTCGATTTCCAGCCGTTTTGTGAGCCCGCGTTCCTCGCCCCCGTAGTTGGGAGGAGGACATATGACCGGACTCCCATAATGGCTGGAAATCGAGCCTACCAGGTTCTCAGCCTGAGCGATCCATTCGACTTTGTGCCTGCGCACACTTCGCACGGCGGATTTATATAACGAACGTTTAAACCTCTGCGGAGGAGATCGGAGAGAGATCTGTACAGCACCGCAAATGATCCCCAGATAGACCACAAATGATCCCCAAATTGGACCGCAAATGATCCCGAGCCGCAAATGATCCCCGATGTGGACCGCAATTGATCCCACCGGAAAATTAAATGGCATGGAGTTTGGTTTCCCGGATTTTTTTTAATTTTTTATTTTTATTTTTAATTTTTGTGTTTATCTATTTTCATCAACTAAATGCTGATTTAGATAAACATAAAGAAAATATATTCTGACAACGTAAATTATAATTTAAATATAATGCTCCTGGCAAATTCATCTTATTTTCGCTTGAAAATTCTTCAGAAAAATTACAAGAAAAATCAAAGCTCGTAGACAGCAATACCATTTCTCAACAAGTTCAACAATAATAGCTTAATGCTAGCATAACTAGGACGTACAAATCTTGTGTAGATTTTATTTAGATGCAATTTCCATGTTAAATAATCTGATTTCTCGCTAAAGGCGCGAGAAATAAATATGGAAGCAAGTGTTAACACCAATAATAACAGCCGGTTCGCGACATGCTCATGACCTTTAAGTTCTGAAACGAGCTAGAAATTCTGCTTCCCAACACTACAAGCCAGTTTGGTTTTCAGTTCGCATCTGCAATTTGCTGCCAGAAACTCCATACTGACAGTATATAAAACGTGTACTGAGTCTGATTAGGAGCACTGATTGATCAACTTACATACTACGTTGAGCGATCTTACACTTACCTTCATTTCCCGTGGGAAAAATCCGAAAAACCGAAAAGCTGCATATCATTACAAATTAGAAGTAGAATAGCAGCCATAAGCTGTTTTCGTGTAAGATTCTCAGACTGAAGAAGTCTTGCTTCATGAGATACAGATACGTTACACCACTACAACCATGAACGATATCCGTTAGAATTCGTTGCTACTGACTTTCAACATCGATGACAAAAGTATTTCACTTCGCGTGATTGACCAAAACCGGAAAACATGAAAACTCTGTGGCACCCAAGGTATGACCAAAAGTGCAGGCCAGGAAATAAGACACAACTTTATAACTGAATAGATTGAGATGCAGGATATTGAGTGAATGAACTGACGTTACTAACTCGTTCTCAATTTTCGCTTCGGTTAAATTGTTATGAAATTTTATGGCTATATATTGGCAAAAGCCGATTACAGTCATTCCGCAGAACTTTTTCTGTAATTATCCGAAGAACTCTCTATCATGGGAATTCAGTATGTTCATATAGAATATGGTTAGTTATGACTACTTCTGTTTATGTTAAAAATTGAAACCTCGCCCCGACGAATAAACTCCATGCCATTCCCCTTTTTCCGGCGGGGATCATTTGCGGTCCATATCGGGGATCATTTGCGGTTCGGGATCATTTGCGGTCCAATTTGGGGATCATTTGCGGGGCTGTACAGATCAAAACAAGTCAAGTGAAGTATGATCCTAGCAGAAAATTTTCTAATTTAAGCAATTGGAAAGAAGAAGCCTGAAAAAAAAAGGGCTTTAACGGGATTCGAACCCATGACCTCCGCGATACCGGTGCGATGCTCTACCAACTGAGCTATGAAGCCACACATTGGGAGCAAGGTCGATTTATTGAGTTCATATCTCCCGTAAGGAGTGAAATGATGTAAAGTGAAATATACACTTTACGCGCATCCGATCGATTACAAATTTTAACATTAGCGAAATCTATATTCTGGTTATGTTATGTCAACATGGATATTACATTCAGTAAAAGCAACATAGTGAGGATCGACAAAACAGTTGAATATTGTGCGATTCAACATCGATAGCTTCAACAGAGTGTGTAAACGTTTTAACACCTGAGTACTTTGACCCAACTTTTCGATATGTGTAGTCTCAGTTGCAGTGTGTTAAAATTGCTTCCCTTCAATATTTATTTTGTGTTGAATAGTTTTTCACAACAAATGTACTCGTTGAACAAGTCTACAAGTAACTACTCACAGCTTCGATTATAAATGACAGCTCAATGGCTCGACTAGAAATGGTGAACCTGGTGGTTCGACAACTGGGAACTCTTTGGCTCGGTGACAAATTATTAACCACAATTTCAAAACTCACACTCTGTGCAGCTATTTACGTTTAAACACACAATTTCGAAACGAATCAAAATAACAAATCAATTATCCAGAGTAAATGTCAAACACTTACCTTCACTTTGTCCCTCTACGCAGTATAAAGCTTACTCTTGTCTTTATATTTGCTGACGCAGTATCATTTTTGCTGCTTGTGCCATCATGGATATCCATGGTGCAATCCAACCTGACACAATCTTTTCGGGACGGGCTCGGGAAACGGGAAAGTTAAATCAAAGGAGGTTGGACACGCGCCGAACTGCATTATGGTAGAGGAAATTAACCAATCAGGAGTGCGTATTTTCTTGGGAATCTTGGAAGAAATGGTCGCTCGAAGGATAAAGAAGTTTTCTTTGCGTGTTTTCTCGGCATTATCGAGTTTGGTGATCTAATTGCTTAAAGGAAAAAAAAGGTAAGGATCTAAAGATTTAAAGTGTCACTTTTTTCGGCCATTTTGTCCAATTTTACTGCCACTGCCACATTCAACTATAGGCGAGTCAAAAATGGCGGGTCGTGGTCACGGTTTACGGTGTGCATAGTCACCCATTTCTTGCTCCGAAACAGTTGAGTTTTCAACCAAGAAAAATGTATCATCGTATATTTTTAGAATAGTTATATTTGGTTTCTAAGACGTCGCACCCCATCGCACCCCTGACCGTTTTCTCGCTATATTCGTCTAAAGTTTGACATTTTTTGGCGGTAATCAAGACAGCAGTGTCACCGAACACGAAGGGAAGCCTAGTTGTTTTCATCGTATTTGCATCTGTTTAACTCGATTTATCAAGGTCAATAGCCTCCTTGTGAGTTATATATTTGCATCATGTATCTAGGCATTTAACAATTATTCTTCCAAGGCGAAGTGAATATTGGTGATTATAATCCATCAAACTTTTTGTGTCGCTCGATTGGTCTGAACACGTCACCTGACCGAATATTCCCAAGCTAAAACTGGGGGATATCAGAGAATATCCCCCAAATTTCAAAACTGCCTGCGTTGCAAAAAAATTGGAAGGATAATAAACACAATAGCCTCCATTTGGGGCAAAAATATGTTTGGATATTTGTCCCTAGACATTGTCTGTTCCTCGAAGCTCACAGTTTTCCTCGAGCTGCACTTTCAGAAAACTGTTCGCCTCTGAGAACAGATAATGTCTGCGGACAAATATCCTAGTATATTTTCGCGCCAAATGGAGGCTTATGTTTATTTAGTAAATTCTCAGCTCTGACTATTGCATTTCTAGCTTTCTGATTGGTTAAAAAACTCTGACTATGAGCCAATAGTCAGAGTTTTACGTCATATGGAAAATAGTGCGCCAAGTTTAAAATTTTTCGCTTTGTAAAATTGTGGAAATAAAAGTCGGCGGCAAAACCCAGTTTGAGAATTTACTAAAACAATTATTCCATTCGCCCTTGTTGGATATGAAGTGATTATAACCAACTCGTGCTGTGCGCTTGTTGGTTATTTTATCACTTCATATCCAACGCGGGCTTATGGAATAATTGCTATATATTCCCTGAGACGAAGTTGAGTGGAATATTCAGCAATATTCACAAGCCTAAGGCGCATATTTGTTTTAGTTAAATTACTCAGGTGATTATAGAAATACCTAAACAAGGGAATGTTAAATTTTACCACAATTTGCCATTGTTTATAAGAGTCCATACCATGCTGATCACGTTAATGTGTCACGTAATGCCTTTTTCAGCTCGCACTCTGCAAAAAGAACATTTTCTTTGACGTTCATATTGTGTGGTGAAAAACAAATCGAAATGTGGTTTATCATGGTCTATACTCGTATCGACAGGGAGTACGCTTCATTACTCTTTTCCCAAACAGTGTTTTCTTATTGCTTCTGCATGTTGAGGGAGTTTGCAAGAGTTTTTGAAAGCAAAGTCTGATGCATACAAGTAGGTCATTTGCATAATGCAGCACGTGCACTTTCAAGTCGGAATCAGTGTTTTCAATAAAATTGTCAACGAATCTTGACAAAGATTTCTTTTGTTTTCTTTAATATTGTGGTAAAAAACAAATCGAATGTGGGTTAGTGTGGTCTGTACTCTTGTCGACAGCGATACGGGTCATCACAGTGGTCAAAATTTGTTGTGAAACCATTGATTTATTCTTGCATGGCGACATAAGCAAAATTTCCACAGGAATTTAAATGGTTTCTTCGTTACGTTTAGCACAATTTTCACATCCTACCTTGAAGAGTGTAATTCCGAACTTTGTGGTGTCTTTGGTTTTCCTCGGAATGGCATTTTCTTTCATTACATTAATTTCCCCTTCAGACACATTGACAAAGCGCGAGGCGGCTATTTTTAAAATTTGTCCTCCCACTATAATCACCTCGCCGGAGGTGATTATAGCAGAATATGATGCCATTCTCGGCCAATGAGAGCGCGAGGATTTCTACAATCACCTGAATAATTATACTTATAATAAGTTCAATATTTCTTTGTAAAAAAAATTATTGTTGTTCTCAGCAGAGATCAGAGTATACACATATTGATTTCCTGGTGGATATGCTGTCTCTACAAAGTGGTAGCTCTGAGTATGCTTGATGAATTTCCCTTTATGAGGAGAAAAAAGGTTCTAATATATTATTTTTTTACTTTCATGTGTTGTAAACCTGTTTTGTAAAATGTTGTAATTTTAGCATATAATTGTGTGTTGATGCATTTCTTGACTGCCAGGTTTAGGCTGTAATATAATGTTGATAGTAAAGTTCAATAAAGAGATAGCTTTGTTTCTGTAATGGACAGCTATTTGTTTGTTGTCATCTGTTTTGTCTTTCTGTACCTATTGTGGTGTTTGGGGAGATAAATAACCCACTAGACACCATGTAAAGTAACTAACATCATGTAATAGCCAATACTGAAATACACACTTTTACCAAAGCACATGGTCAAACCATGTGACACAAGAGAACCAGTCAACATACATAACACCTATTTCATTTGGTACAAGGCCTGGTTCAAAATCACTTTCGTAGTTGTCCAGAATTACTGAATGATTATGAACAATTATTTTTGAATGAGGTTTTTGTGATATCCAGAATAATCAAGGTTGAGGTAAGGACTATATCAGCCGAAACCGAAGGCTGAGGCTGATAACCCTTACCAAGACCTTGATTATTCTGGATATCACAAAAAGCAAATCTAATAATTGTTTTATTTTACATTGAACAAAAAAAAAATGGAAGTCATGTTTTTGCTTCTTCACTGACAGAAAGCAACACAAAGCGCGTGAACTTGACATGATTACCCTTTAGTGTCCTTGACATGACTATTGTATAATCTGCAGTTATGATTGCACGGGTGCTGATTTTTGAAACTTCACTGTACACTTAATAATTTACAATTAGACCCAGTGCCTGACAGGGCTATGGACCTATGGCCCTTGAGGGCGAAGGGTCTAGTTGTTGCAATAATAAAGTTAGCAAATGCAAATTGAAGAACTATTTATTTGGGAATAAAACGAAAGAAAAACCAGCAAATTTTGCTTCTCGATGACTATTACTAATTGTCTTATAGTAGCACAGCCAATTAAAACGCAATAACTTAATTAGCCCCATGCCCTCTGAACCGACTCCGGGTCAGCTGCCAACTGATTTCGTCGTTTCTCGTTTGCTTATTCTTGTTGTTTGATTTACCCTCCCTCACACCCTCCCTCCCCTGCGCTGATCGGGTCCTTGCTTGCCCCCAGACTCTCTCTCGTGTTTATAAAGATGCCCAAACTGGCTCTTGGTCTTTTGTGTCGAGATGATTGAGAAGAGACATCAGGGGATAATTTTCTTCAAGGACAACCCAATTTTTTAAAAGTATTAAGATCCGAGATAACTGATCCCTAAATGATAGTGAACTCAAGGGTTTACTTTTTCAGATACTGTATAAATCTTAAAACCTTTTAACCTCGTTATGGTAAGTATTCAGTTCTGGGTCTATGGAGTTATGGACTTGAAAATTTCTCAGCAAATTTCTATTTTATGCCCTATTCTCTCCAAAGTCAGACCAGGACTTTCATTTAAAATAGAAGTGACCATTTTAGGACTTTGGTGTTGTATGGCTGCCTAGTCTCAATTTTTGAAGTGTATATGACAGATTTTTTTATATGCTCGATTAAATCTCCCCAATTTAGCTAAAAAAATTTGATAGCTATCTTCCTTCTCCGTGTTTTAATATGTACCAAAAATTTCACTTCCGGTGGGGTACAAAAACAGGAGACTGGAAATTATTGTGACGTCATTTCGGGACTTCAAGCTTGGCCAAAAAAAAAAACAGATTTCTCAGTCATTTTATCATTATGAGCTAATCAATTCGCCAAGAAGTGGTACAAAAGTGCGTTGTTTATAAGAAAATAAGAAAATGTAGGAGAAATCCCGTATCTTTGTAGAGGAAATGCCGACACCACAATACTAGTGTTTTCGTGAAGATTCAGTAGGATTGTAGAGTTCTTTCTGGCTGTTATGAGGGTCGTCATGAACTTCTCTTAAGGCGAGGGTACACGTGAAGGCTGTTTTGACGTCACTTAACACGGCCTTTCTGTCAATATCTCGGTCACGTTTTAAGCAACGCTAAATCTCTATGCTTATATCCATAACCACCGTTTGGCGGTTTTATATAAATTTTTGGGTGATTTTTGGACATTTTAGGAGACATTTTTTCTCAAAGAGTAGGTCAAATTGAGGAAAATATGAAATATTGAAGATTTGATAGATTTGGAAAATTGAAATTTGAAGTGAAGAATTAGTAGACGGATACCAAACAGTCCCCTACCAACCTGGAGCTCTCATTTGGGGTGGTCAACTGTCTGGTAGCGTTTCCATCCTATTTTAATCATAACAATTCCCTTTTATTTCACTCCTATTCATGCGTACCCCTTCCTTAAGTGCATGTAATGTAAGGTAAAAGCAAAGTGCAGTTGTTTTAGGAGCAAACATGATTTTGTTTTCATATACAACTTTGGGAGCTTATAGTTCAGGATGAGGATAAAATTTGTTTTGTAGATACTAATTTCACTGTAGCCTGCTTGATACCAGCTGTGTAGAGTGGAGTTGTACTTCCTCATTTACAATAATTAACAATATTAATTATTCCTCATAGTGGACTGAAGACTGGTGGTGATGTT